>SKCR01013216.1:0-21071 GCA_019454045.1 Zanthoxylum bungeanum
TTTAGTTGAAATGTTTTACAAGAATGATGATGGTATCACAAATCCTGAGTACCTCAAAGATTATGTAGCCAAACTCTTCATCCATCCTATTCCTGTTTAATTAATTTATCAATATCCTTATGCCCTTCACTGTAATATCTTTGTCTTTCAATAAAATTACATTTACTTGATTATTTATGCATCTTAATTAGCACAAAATTGGATTTATTTTATATATATATTTGCCACTTGATTAGGGAGTTATGTTCTTTGTCAGTCATTATGAAATTACTTCCATTTTTTTCGATTTTTTCCGACATGATATTGATTTCTAAATTTTCCCTTCCGACGTCCATTTCCCGCAACTTCCGTGACTTAAATGGTGGTGCCTCCATGTGAGACTCATCATCGGGACTTATATGCAAAAATACAGTGCCTACAGGCGGTATCAAGGTTAGCACATAAACCAACCATATAGGCGAAAACTAAGTCCAACAATATAAAACCAGTCATATAGGCGGTAAATAATGTGTGAACCTAAACCGGTCATATAGGCGGAAACTGATTAATCCAAATTTTAATTAAAATAAGGGAGATTAATCTAATTTATTATATTAAAAATCTTACCTCTTCACCCCAGCAAAATAACAGAATAAGATTACCCGCTCATGCTGAAAATGAAAACACACAAAAAATTTTTAATTAGATAAAAAGAAAATACAAGAAAACTTAAAGTAGTACACAAGACACTTTCCTTTAGGATTATATGGAGAAATTCCTCCAAAGAAAGCATGAAAAATTTACAAAATTAAGCTTGGTATTTATAGGAAAATCTAAAGGCTTCCACCAATTGCTCCACCAATTGCTCCACCAAACATGACATCAAACATGACACCAAACATGGAAGCATGTTTGGTGGAAGTTTGACAATTTTTACTTTTTTATTTTATTAATTTTATTTTATATTTTAAAAATGACTATAGTAATTACACAAAATACACTAAACTATTCATCAATTTCGGCCTTCCAAACTTCGAAATTCGAAAATACTTAAATCATCAATATTGTATATCTCTTTGTCTTCTTTAATCTGTCACTTGAATCAGCTCAATCGGATATCGGATGAAAAAGTTATGGCCAAAATACGAAACTTGTGCAAAACTAAAATTTAGGACTGCACTTCGTAACGCGTATAGTAAATTACCGTTTTCGCCTTTTTTTTTTTCTCTGAATTTCATCGTTTTAGCCCCGAGTTGATTCCGTTAAATCCTAATACTTTATTTATCTGCAAAACACATAAACACATCAAAACATTCATCAAACCCCAGAAACTAAACAAAATATTAGGTAAAAGGGCGGTAAATATTGATATATTTTATGCTCATCACACCCCCAAACCTAACATTTGCTAGTCCTCGAGAAAAAAAAATAATAATATACAATAAATAATTAAAATAAACCAGCCACCACTTTCGTATGGATCACAATTGCATTTAGTGTATGCAACAAAGCCTTTAAAAACCATTAGGTGAGTGTGTCACATTTGCAAAAACTCCCTTTCAAACAAGCCAAAAATGGAGAACAGACGATGTCGAAAACTCCATTTCTCTATCTGTCCATATATTTTCTCTCTCTAAGAATTTCTCCAACAATTGCTCTCGATTTCTCTCTCTAATACTTACTCCATTAAATTACTCTCAAAATTCTCTGGATTACTCTTAAACTCCTCTGGAATTTCTTCAATATTTTTTTTTTATGGATATAGAAAAGAACCACCACTAATACTTCTATATCATTCTCCTAGAACCTCAGCAGAAGTAAAATATGAAGTATTGCTCATATTCCTTGACATATCCTCCTTGCAATACTCTTACGTACTGAGATCTTTAAAATTCAAGATAACAACTTTCCCATTTGAGCACTCAACACCAATCCGAAACAAGGATCCACATTATCACTACAAGAATTATGGCTTTTAGCGTCCAAATATTTAGCGTCGAAACATTATTCGACGCTAAAAGTGAGATTTAGCGTCGAAAATCATTTTCGACGCGATATGTCATATTTTTATTTTAGCGACGGAATAAAATTTCGACGCAGAATATTAATGTTTTAGCGTCGAAAATATTTTTCGACGCTAAAAACAGAACTTTAGCGTCGAATACTATTCGACGCTGATAATTATATTATTGCAATAATTTTTGGCGCCAAATATTACACTTTTAGCGTCGAAAAAAGGTGTCGACGCTAAAAATATACTTTTATTAGCGTCGAATATATATCGTCGCTAAAGGTTTAATAAAGTTTCCACCGACAAATCCCTGACTCTTTCCGCGTCTAAATTAAATTCGACGCTAAATTTTTTATTTTTAGCGTCGAAAAAACGGTTTTCGACGCTAATAACGTACACATTAGCGTCGAATTTGATATTCAAAAAATCAACATTTAACGCAAAAATAATACTTTAATTTTAGCGTCGAAATATGTTCGACGCTAAAGAGTTATGAAGCTTTTCCACCGACGATCCTTGATTCTTTCGCGTCTAATTAAATTCGACGCTACTTTCCATTTTTTAGCGTCGAAAAAAAACGGTTTCGACGCTAATAACGTAACAATTAGCGTCGAATTTTAATATTCGACGCCAAAAATAAATACTATATTAAGCGTCGAAACACATATTTCGACGCTAAAGAGTTAAGAGCTTCCACCCGACAGATCCTTAAGCCGAACGATCGTCTTCGCAGGCTTCACCGACGAAACCTCCTAAATTAAATTCGACGCTATTGTTATTATTTAGCGTCGACGAAACTCGTTTTCGACGCTAAAAACGTAACAATTAGCGTCGAATACACCAATTCGACGCTAAAGATAGATTAAAATGCAGATGGTCACCAACCCTTCTCCCCCTCTGTTTTTTCTCTCTCATTCTCTTCATTTTCATCCTCTGAAATCTGAGAATTTCTCCTCTACAGCCTCACATCTCTCCTAAAAATTTTCAATAAAATTGTAATCAATTTCCGATAAGGTAATTATTCTTTCATATTTCTTTATTATTTTCAATTTTTATGATTATATATGTTGTTTATATGTTGTTTGTTAGTGATTTATGATTCATATATGTAGAGTAAGTATATTAATTAATAAAATATAATTTTTTTGTAAACTATTTAATTTATCAACCAAATATATATATATATATATATATATATATATGCTTAAATTAAGTATTACTGAATTAGTAATGTTGATTACTGTAAAATGATATCTAATAATTATATTATTATATTTAGGTATTCTGCTGAAATGGATAGAAATTGGATGAGCTCTCTGGATAGATTGAGTGTTGAATATCGTAATGGAGTGTCTGAGTTTATGGAAGTCGCAAAGCAACACATTGATGCAGAAGGTCGTGTTCGTTGTCCATGTGCAAATTGTTTGAATAGGAAAAGGAAGCGGTTAGATGAAGTTCATAATCATTTATACATGCCAGGAATATCACCAACTTACCGTACGTGGATTTATCACGGTGAGCAGTATCATTCTCAGTCACACGGTTTTATGATGTCGGCGAAGGGAGCAGTAGTTACAATCAACCTGCAAACGATGAGATCGCCGATATTTTGCATGACTTACAAGGTCCACAACTTGGTCATAGTGTTAGTGGCGACATGCCAGTGTTAAGTGGAAATGATCAAAATTTATTTAGTGAACTACTTGATGAGGCAAAAAAAATTCCATTCGAAGGTGCTGGAATGTCGATCTTGAATTTCGTTGTGAAATTATTACACATTAAAGTGATCAACAGAATGACCAACAAAAGTATCGATATGATGTTAGAGTTACTGGCCCAAATGTTACCGGTTGGAAGCGAATTGCCTAAGTCGTACTACGAGGCAAAGAAAATGTTGCGTGATCTGGGAATGGGGTATGAATCCATTCATGCTTGTAAGTTTGATTGTGTATTATTTCGTGCCGAGTATGAATCACTTGAACATTGTCCGATATGTGGTGAAAGTCGGTACAAAGTCCGTGGTATGGGGAAGAAAGTGCCTCAAAAGATATTGCGATATTTCCCTTTAACGCCCAGGCTGCAGAGATTGTTCATGTCACGACACACAGCGACTGATATGATGTGGCATCATGAAAAGAGGATCGGTGCGGAGGGCATACTTAGACATCCTGCGGACGGAACCGAATGGAAGGAATTTGATGACATGTACCCCCGTTTCGCTGAGGACCCCCGTAATGTCAGGTTAGGTATTGCCTCTGATGGTTTTAACCCATTTGGGAATATGTACAACTCTTATAGCATCTGGCCCGTTATTGTCATTCCATATAACTTACCTCCATGGAAATGTATGAAGGATCCGTTCATGTTTATGTCATTGCTTATCCCTGGTCCACGTTCACCTGGTAAAGATATAAATATTTACTTGAGACCATTGATCGAGGAGTTACAAACATTATGGAATGTGGGTGTGCATACCTATGATGCAGCTTCAGAGCAGTATTTTCAATGCATGCCGCATTATTATGGACCATTAATGATTTTCCACCAGCCTATGGTTCATTATCTGGATGGAGCACTAAGGGATACATGGCATGTCCAGTTTGTGCGGATCATACACCTTCGCAACGATTACGGAATAAAATCGGATACACGGGGCACATGAGATTTCTTGAGTCGAGTCATCCTTGGCGGAGGAGTAAATTATTTAACGGGCAACATGAAACTCTCAGCCCAATCGATTGTCTGCATTTGACATACTTTGCCAACATCAACATCTCAAAGACAGCACACCAGGTAAACATCCTAATAATAGAGATAAAAATCGAAAACGGTTACCTGAAGAGTTGAATTGGACAGGAAAAGTATTTTCTTTGAGTTAGAATATTGGGGGACTCTGAGTTTGCGACATAATTTGGATGTAATGCATATAGAGAAAAATATTTGTGAGAGTTTAGTGGGTACACTATTCAATATTCCGGGTAAGACAAAAGACACTGTAAATGCTAGATTGGACCTACAAGATCTTAGAATTCGCAGTGAATTGCATTTACAAGACTCCTCTCGAGGTTTTTTAAGCCTCCTGCTAGTTATGTGCTCAATCAATCGGAGAGAAAATCATTCTGTGATTGGCTGAAAATGGTTAAATTCCCTGATAATTATGCATCCAATATTGGGCGTTGGGTCAGAGATGATACAATAACGGGATTAAAGAGTCACGATTGTCATGTGCTGCTCGAGATTCTCCTTCCTGTTGGCATTCGACCTTATCTCCCCCCGAATGTATGCGACGCCGTACTTGATCTATGTGGCTTCTTTAAACAATTGTGTCAGAGGACATTAAGCACATCTGTTATTGACGACCTTGAGCGAGGAATCGTGATAATCCTATGCAAGCTGGAGCGAATTTTGCCACCCGCTTTCTTTGATGTCATGGTACATCTGGCTGTGCATTTACCGGATGAAGCTAGAAAGGGAGGTCCTGTCCATTACAGATGGATGTATCCCATTGAGAGGTACTATATATATATATATATATATATACAGTTTTATATAAGATTTTTAACCGTTTTTTTTGTGCATAGAATTTAGTGTTAATGCAAACTTGTTGTCATATCTGCAGAGCTTTGGGAGATTACAAACAATATGTCAAAAACAAGGCACGACCTGAAGGTTCAATAGCTGAAGCTGTTATAATAAATGAAGCAATAACATTTTGTTCGATGTACATGCAGAATATTGAAACTCATTTCAATCGTCGGCCACGAACTATGATGGAGATGCAAGTAATAGCCAAGAGATCACAGTGTTCCGTCAAAATTACAGACCATTTGGGGCAGTAGGTGTCAAATTACTAACCCGTCAGGAAGTTCAACGTGCGCATTGGTTTATATTGAGTAATTGTGATGAAGTGCAACCGTATTTAATGTAAGTTTTTCTGGTGCATCATTACTGAATTTTTTCCATACATTAACCGTGATAATTTATTGTAGGCAACATCTAACAATGCTACAAATTGCTGGTGACCATAATGTTGATGAAACCCACAAAAAAGAATTTCCTAAATGGTTTGAGACAACTGTAAGTTATAATATTTTTTTTTTATTTTGATCCTAACATTAGACATTTCAGTTTGTTATATTAACACATATATTTCATTGTCAGATTATTAATCAAGTGGAAAATGGTCAATTGGACTCGCAATCCTCGTTGGTTTCTTTGGCTTATGGGCCTCAAATGCAGGCGTATGAGTACAGTGGATGTATTGTCAACGGAGTTAGATTTCATACCGAACAGCGAGATGTTAATCATGTGACTCAAAATTCTGGAATTGTAGTCCAAGGAGAACACGGCTCAGATGTAATTGACTTCTACGGCGTATTGCAATCGGTCATTGAGTTCATATATCGACCCAGACGACATACTGTGCTATTCCAATGTAAGTGGTTTGACACTAATGCCAGAAAGAGGAGAATTCAAGTTAGTAATCATCTCACGTCAATTAATGTTCAACGTTGTTGGTACAAGAATGATCCATACATTTTTTGTACGCAAGCACGTTCAGTGATATATATACCTGATCCTAAGTTAGGAACTGGATGGATGGTGGTAGAAAAGTTACAACATAGGGCCATTTGGGACACGCAGGAGAAAGATAGAGTTGACATATCAGATGAAACACAAGAAGTCTCGGGCAATTTTGAAGTTCCTGAACAGATATTTTTTGGACCAACTGTCAACGTTCCTGAAAATATCACATTAACTCGAGCTAGTACAGACGTTGAGCTAATTCCTCATTCTGAAGTGAGCGTTGAAGTAGCAAGTGAAGAACAATTTGACACTGAAGATGACTTCGATTCCAGTCACGAATCCTCAAATACCGACGATAATAGTGATTAATTATGAAGTTACAGTATTTTGTAATGGATGAATAATTTATATGGATTAATGTATGGTTGTTGATTTTAATTACGCTTTAGATATGATTGAAATATTAACGTAATGATTAATAGTATAACTATGATATATTGTTTTCAATTATTATTTTTAATGATACACATTTAGCGTCGAAATATAATTTTCGACGCTAAATTACAACATTTAACGTCGAATAATTTCGACGCCAAATGTCTTACATTGGCGTCGAAATTATTCGACGCTATATGTCTTAAATTTCCCGGAAAAATAACCCTAAATTTTTAATAAACCGCCAATTTTTTAGCGTCTAAATTTTTGACGCTAAAATGAATTTATTTCGACGCTAAAGGTGATATTAGCGTCGAATGTTGTTATTCGACGCTAAATATGAAAATTAATTTCCCGGAAAAATAACCCTAAATTTAATTGACCGCCTAATTATTAGCGTCGAATTTATCGACGCTAAAAGACTGTAAATTCGACGCTAAATGTCGTTCAAATCCCTAAAACCAGAGACCTCTTCTCTTCTTCGCTCAAACGACCCAAATTCGCCCAACCTTACATTTCTCCTGCAATTCTCGGGCTTATACACATTGCAAGCAACAAATTTAAGGTGAGTCTCACTTTTTGATTTTTATTTGATGCTTGATGATGATGAATGTTGATGATGATGAATGATGATGATTGTTGATGATTATTGTTGATGATGATTGTTAAAGGAGTGGAATCATTGATGATGATGATGATGCTTGTTTATGATGATGCTTGTTGTGATGCTTGTTGATGATGATTGTTGTTGATGATTGTTGATGATGATTGTTGTTGATGATTGTTGATGATTGTTGATGATTTTGTTGATGATTGTTGATGATTATTGTTGATGCTTGATGATGATTTTGTCGAAATTAGAGGGACGAATAGATAATGAATGAAGGCTGATGATCGACGAACAGCAGCCTGTTCTGCCCAGAATTCTGGGCAGAACAGGCAGCCCCTGATTGTTTTCCGTTTAACTTCGTCGTCCATTTAGTACAGTATGTGTTTTGGAATTCGAAACTTCGTATAGTATAGTATGTGTTTTGGGATGTTTGTATGTGTTTTGGAATTCGAAAGTTCATATAGTATATATAGTATGTGTTTTGGAATGTTTGTATGTGTTTTGGAATTCGAAAGTTCATATATTATAGTATGTGTTTTGGAATGTTTGTATGTGTTTTGGAATTCGAAACTTACGAAAGTGAGCATTCGATGTGATAAGCGCTTTTTTTAAGTTGTATTGACTTGTATGGATATGTATGTATATGTATAAGAACTTTGGAATTTGATGACGCTAATGCGACGGGTTTTGCAGATGGCACCGGGCAATCGCAAACGGGCTACCGCGACTCCATCTACATCAGCAAGGGCAACTGGCCCTGGTGATTTCTCTGCTAGCACAGGTGAGTCCAGTACAGTGAAGGGTCGAGGATGCACCCGTGGCCTGGGGTTGGCTAAGTACGTTAAGGCTCACGGCCGTATTCGGATAGAGATATCAGATGATGGACACACTCAAGTCGGACAACATAATTCAGCGTTTAATACAGCCATAGGAGCTACAGCTCGATATGAAGCTCCCCAAAACTACGTATCTTGGAGAAAGATACCGTGGGAGACAAAATGAACCAGCTATTCCCTTCGCTACTTGTAAGTTTTCGATATTGTTTGTTATTTAACATTTTTATTTGATACTTATTTTTTCTCGAATTTTCATGTAGGAATGGTTCGACTTCGATCTGACCCAAGTGAATGTCCAACAATATATTGACTACCACATGGGGAAAAGTTATAAAGATTATAGAACAAAAGTCCTGAAACCAATATTCGACGAACATGGACCTTCAAATGCTCCACAACACAAGCCTGATTTTATAGAGGAACAAGATTGGACATTCTTATGTGAGCTTTGGTCTAGCAAAAAACACGAGGTAAATTTTGAAATAAACGGAAATTTATAATTGTCTTTGTTTTCGGTACTTACAGTGTTGGTGAATACAGGATAAATGTCACGCAAATGCGGAAAATCGAAGTCACTTGCGTTTTAACCACCGTGCAGGTTCGAAGCCATTTATCCAACATCGTGCCGAACATTCTGAGGTAAATATATCCTAACGTAAAATTTAACAGTTAATTGTTTTTACTATCTGGAATAATATTGAATTTATTTTATGTTTATAACAGAGTAACACAGGTGAGGTGCAATCATTTCCAGATTTTTTCCGTGTGACGCATTACAATGACAAGAATAAATGGATAAATGAAGAAGCCGAACGCTGCTATGTAAGTTTCAGTTTTTAAAATAAAATAATTAATATTATATATGTTAATTTTTTTCTCAAATTCTAATATTAACTTATTTTTTGAAACAGAACGAAATGATGGAACTCCAACATCAAACTCAGGAGACAGGGACCGACCCCATACCAGATGAGCAGCTGTCGCAATTGGTTTTCAAGAATCAGACAGCTTACAACGTTGGTCTTGGCACTCGTAAGAAGCCAACGTCATCTGCACGCAATAGTGGTAATTCGGACAATGTATCTCTTCGAGACGAGTTAGCCAGCACCCGAGACGAGCTGCAACAGACTAAGGAGAAGCTACAACAGGTCACGGTGGACCACGAGAAGAAGATGGAGCAGTTGGAACAGCAACTGCTGGCTTTCCGTCAGATGTTCGAGGCCTCAATGAGTCATGGTGCATCGGGCTCGAGCGTCCCTCCATCACAGTAGCAATTAATTTTATATTTGGTTTTGTATAAACATTTTGAACAAATAAATTTAATATAATATTTCTTTTTTCTAAAACAAATTTCAATATAATATTTCGTCATTAATTACATTTTTTTTCAACTAAATTAAATATTTTAGACCAAAAAATAAGTAAATTACTAATTTTTAAAAAAATAAATTTTTTACTTTTAGCGTCGAATATTTCGACGCTAATAGTATCAAAAATGGCCGCTGTAAGCGTACATATAATACTTTTTTAATATACGTCAGCCTCGACAAGTTTCGACGCTAATAGTAACAAAAATGGTCGCTGTAAGCTTACATATAATACTTTTTTAATATACTTTAGCGTCGACACCTTTCGACGCTAAAAGTTTGAATTTTTGCGTCGATATATTTCGTCGCCAAATATACAATATAGCGTCGAACAATTTACTTTAGCGTCGAAATAAATTGGACGCAGAATACTGTTTTTTAGGCGTCGCAGTTAATTATTTCGACGCTAAAAGTGGTTTTCGTCGACATTTTATCGTCCATTGTTTGCGTCTAATTTTTTCGACGCTAAATATCATTTGCGTCGAAATCTTCACTTATGGCGTCGAAACAATTCGACGCTAAATGGTCTAATTCTTGTAGTGCATGTTGCACCCATTTTGAATTAAACGCCATAAGGGTCTGTCACCACTCTTCCTCGAAACCTCAACAGTGTTCAGACCCCATGAAAAACTCATCAATAATGAAAGAACACAACATCATCATTACCACAATCAACACCTCCACCAATGATTCCTTCCCAAATTATAACATGATAATAATATAATATTAATAATAGTGTAGGGTAGTATGAAACTTTGTTTAAACAAATGTCGTTGTCATGGAAAGATAGCAAGTATGATTTTTATATTAGAGAGGTTAGATGGCGATAAGAGTAGTTGTTAATAATCCGAGAACAAGGATCCACATTATGTCGTTGGCATTTTTTTTTTTAAAATAATAGAACTTGAGTGGCGTAGTTGGGTGGTTGAGTTAGGTGAGAAAAATAGAAATGAATAATATATTACAGTAATGATTATTTGGGAAAGTGATAGTTTTTTTTTTTTTTTTTTTGGCTAATTTCATTTTTTTTATTAGAAATCTCTAGCATGCCTTAAAAATAATTTTTTTTTTTAAAAGACCAAGCAATTATATTTATCATTTTTTTTTGGAAGTTTAATTGAAAATCGATAATAAATTTAAGCAATCCCTTATATGAAGGATTTAGGTGGAAAAATTTCACTTATTAAAAAGATCGAGTAAATCGATAATAAATTTAAAAAATGAAGTTCATTAAAAATTAGGTGGACTTCTGATAATTTTCCTTTAAATTTTCATCTCATCTAGTCTTTTACCTTTCTTTTTAAAATTTTTTATTCGATCTTTCCTTTAATTTTCCATCTCATGTGCAGATGTACGTACAAAATTTTTTTCCAGACTAATATTTTATTGTGTATTTTTTATACGATAAAGTATTGATATTTTACCGTGTATCCATATAAAACTTTCATACGAACATCTGCATGAGTGAGTTTGTTTTTGTGTGTGTATGATTATCTAATAGCGAGACTATTAAAGGGCGAATGGGGGCAATTCAAAAATTTATTAATATGTCATATAAATTAATAAAGAGTGATTTATTAATGAATTAATTTTAATTTACCCTAATTAAAATAAAGAGTATGTATCATGAAATTCAAAATTTTCCCAAGCTATATATTTGTCCCATATGATATGGGGCCACGTGGACACACTAACTTCAGCCCTATTTCTAACGTCACTCGCTCTTTTCTTCAATCTAGCTATAAATAAACGACTCCATTACCACACATCAATTCACAATTCCTCAAAAATGGATCTACGAGCACTTGTTCCCTCAAACTTTCTTCAATGCGTTTCGTTTTCATTCACAAAATTTCAACCGAAAATAAACAAAAAACAATCATCTTTGACAACTAACACATCATTCAAAGCATGCCTAACACAGAATCACAATCAAGAAAATTTTCGCCCACTTGGAAACTTTCGTCCAACAATATGGAAAGATACCTTCGTTTCCACTCCCTCTCCTAACTCGGTATATTGACTTTTCTTGCATTAATGAAGTATAATAGAATTAGGATCCAATACTAAATAGATTTCCTGATTGTTAATTCAATTTTTAACATAAACTTAGCTCATCATTAAATTCTGATTCAAAAATAATATATATATATATATATATAGCACGATATTAAATGACAAGTAAAATTATTTTTCTTTTAATTAAATTTAATTTATCTTTAAGTGGTTTTTGTGTGTTTTTTTTTTCGGTCATTTTTGTGTGATTACCATTCAGATTGATCATTTATATAATTCTAAAAATTTAGTTGGCCTTATTTGATTTTGCAGGAACTTGAAACGTGTGATGGGCTCATCGAGGAGATGAAAGGACAGGTGAAGGAAATGCTAATTGCTTCTAGAAATGATCCTGAAGAGGAAGTTATTTTGATCAACTCACTATGCCGCCTTGGAGTTTCATATCACTTTGAGACTGAGATTGAAGAAAGATTAAATCACATTTTTGAAACTCAACCTAACCTTGTTGCGGAGAAAGACTACAATTTATACACGGTTGCTCTCATGTTTCGAGTTTTTAGACAGCATGGTTTCAAAATATCATGTGGTAAGTACAAATGTATAGGTAAAATTATAGATGTAGTTAGACCTAAAATTGCAAGATAAAAAAAACAAAAAAACAAAAAAACAAATCGAAACGAAACATAGATGATTCTAGAGTTTTGAGAATCCCTATATGAGTTTTAAAATATAAGTCTCTCATTAATAAAATAGATATATATATATATATTTTATGGATTTGAGAACTCCTGATTTTAAGCTAAATTTAGAGGCTTCAACCAATCACATATATGGATTGTCTCCCGTAACACCACTAGATTTATAGTTTCTTCATTATAATTCTTGTCGAACCAACTTAGTACCAACATTGCATTTGTGCACATGGCAAATTAGTGTTTATAATCCGACATGCTCATTTATTCAACAATTCATCATTTTAGCACATTTGATCATCATCTTGCTTCTGAGTTATGAATGCTTTTAAAACAACAAATATTATATATATATATGAATGATGCATCAGGTGTATTCAAAAAATTTAAGGGCTATGATGGTAAATTTAAGGAAAGTTTAGCCAAAGATGTAAAGGGCGTGTTAAGTTTGTTTGAAGCTACACATTTGAGGTTGCATGGAGAAGATATTCTTGAGGAGGCTCTCACTTTCACAACGGCATATTTGAAATACTTGGCTGATAATAACTCAACCCCTGAATTGGCAAAACACATATTCGAATGTCTTGAACAGCCATTTCACAAGGGCGTCCCAAGAATTGAGGCATGCAAATTTATCTCATTCTATAAGCATGATGAATCAAGAAATGAAACTCTACTCAAGTTTGCCATATTAGACTTCAATCGTGTACAATCGCTGCACCAACAAGAGTTAAGCTATGTCACAGGGTAAATATTTTAAAATGTTCGAATTTTGAAGAATCCATAGCTTTAATTCAACTCGAACGTGGCAAAAATGTGATTTTTGACCCCAAAAAAATTGATAGATATTCGTTAAATCAAAATTATCTCATTAAAAGATCAAACATTCATTAATTTATAAAAGATATTTTAATACAATTTCAGGTTGAGCGTGGGTGACTATCCTCACTCACATATATATGGCTCTGTCACTATAAGAAATAAGTTAATAGCAGTTAGGTTATAATAGTAAAAGAAACCAAAAAAATGATGTGTTTGTTCTGTTATAATTTTAACAATAGGGATGTAATTAATGGGAAATTTCTTTTAATGGCAGGTGGCACCAAGGATTAAATTTTGGATCAACGTATTCATATTCAAGAGACAGAATAGTGGAGATGTACTTATGGAGTGTTGCACAATATTTTGAGCCTAAATATTCACGGGGGAGGTTAATATTCACTCAAATTGTTTCGCTGCTTCTGATTATAGATGACACATATGATGCATATGGTACATTTGACGAGGTCCAACGTTTTACAGACGCAGTAGAAAGGTTCTATATCTATCTCTTTAGACAAATCTTTTCTTTACTTAACTTTTTATTTTCTTTCAAAAAAATTTCATTTTATATCTGAAAGCAACAGAGTTTGTCCTGAAAAGAGTTGACAGAAACAGTCGGTCCTGGAAAAATTTTAATTTTTAATATATATTATGAATTATATATTTTTTTTATCATTTATCAAAAATGGTCTTAATTTAATAATTCATCTAAGTTTTTACAAGATTCAAAACAACTCAATGTCGCCCTTACAATGGAGATTTATATATAACACTATGTTGTGATGAAACACATACAATAGAGGTGATTTGAGAGAAAATTTTTCTTTATATCACAAACAAAGAATTACAAAGCTTACAAACCTTAAGCTTAACAAAAAAAACTCTCACACCACTTTACTCTCTATTATACTCACATTTTGGGATTTTTGGGATGATAAAACAATGGTATGGGAGCTCATATTTATACTGCCAATACGTGTGAATAGTGGCAAACGTCTTGGCCAAGACGCGTACTATTCACATGTCTTGGCCAAAACGCGTTACGCGTTATTTCGGTGCCCATTGTCTTATGCAGCATGTGAGCTGCTTTCTGTTTTCAACTTCAGTGCTGCTGTCTTCAACACACTACAAATTATTTATTTTTCAGGTGGGAAATCAATGCCGTTGATCAATTACCAGATTATATGAAACCTCTTTATAGCGCTCTCTTGAATCTTTTTGAAGAATTGAACAATGAATTGGCTGAGGAAGGAAGATCTTATAGCGTCTCTTTTACAAAGGATACAGTAACTATTTCTCTCTCTCTCTTTTTCTGTAGAGTTGCTAACATATATTATTATTATTATTACTACTACTATTAAGGGTATTTTTGGTAATAAAGTTGAAATAATTCAGTAAGCATTTTGTTTATGTTTAATTTAATTTCATTCTATTATTTTTATCTTAAGTTTCAATATTAAGTGAAAAAACATAGGTACAAATTTATTTAAATCATTAAAAATTGAATCATAATCAGCGTTAAGCAATAAAAGCAAATATAACCTTAGTTCCACTACGGAATGTTAATATGGAAACAAAATTACAATGCAACGATGATATCATGTCACCTATGCAATAAATCAATAATATCTTATTATGCGTATTAATAATAAATAAAATTAAATAAATGGTTGTTTTGTTTAATACAACTCATATATATTATATAGTTATTAGTTGTCGTATCACATCATTTATTCAACGATGGTATCAAAAAAATTACTCGGGATTATGGGAACATCCTTGAGAGAGTGATTTTATACAAGAATTCTCATCTACGAATATCCATATTTCTTATTTTATTTAAAATAAAAAAAACGGTTAAACTCGATCGTTGTATAAAGAATTGAGTTTTTTTTCTTTCTGTCTTTTAAGTATAAAAAATGTTGCCAGCCAACATGCAGTATATGCATGCAAACAAAGGCACCGAAAGCAGATTTAAACATGCCAACGTGTGCCATCAAATGGTGAGCTGCCAAAACCGCGTGACACTGTTCACGCGGTTTTGGCTCTATAAAATGGAGCCTCTGGATCAATTGTACATCATCCCCAATGTGTGAAAGTGTAGTGAGAGTGATTGGTGAGAGTTTTTTGTAAAGCTTGTATTGGAAGCTTTGTAATTCTTTTGTAGGTATATAAAAGAAGAGTTTTCTCTCAAATTATCCTCTATTATTGTGTGTTTAATCACAACAAGTGGTATCAGAGCTACGGTTCCACGGAGGGATCCCGAAATTCGGAAACGAAGCTTCGGTTCGGAAAGTCGATTCCGACGAAAGTTGTCAAAAATCGATTTTGAGCACACCATCGGACTTTTCACGGCGAGACGAGCACAGTGGTATTTTTCGGCGATCGATCGGCGCACGCGCCTTATAGAGAGAAGCCCACGCGCCCGACGCGCAATCCACGCGACCACTTGAGGTTGAAGACGACGCCACGTCAGCCGCCACGTGTTGCCCAGTCAGCGCACAGTCAGCGCACAGTCAGCAGCCCAGTCATCCGCCACGTCAGCGGTGCCTGGTAAATTTCAAATAGGTCCCTGAACTTTTTGTAAATTACAACTTAGCCCCTATACTTTCAGAAATTTTCAATATAGTCCCTGAACTTTTTGGAAATTGCAATATAGTCCCTGAACTGTTCCATAATTGCACTTTGGCCCCTGAACTTTCGGAAATTGCACTGTGGCCTCTGTAATTTCTGAAATTTGCAAATTGGTCCCTGTGTCGGATTTTGACAAACGAAGTGTCATTTCCACCATTTTCGGCCATTCCGGACGCAACAGTGAGGTCTGTTTTTTGAAATTCTGCTTAGAATTTTTATGATGGAGGGGAGCAACGGAAAAATGATTTTGTTAACCAGTACCAATTATTTCACATGGAGAGGAAGGATGAAAGACCTTCTGTATGTGAAGGACTATGATGGATCGGTATTTCTGGAGCAGAAACCAGAAGGAATGATCGATGGAGAGTGGGCTAATCTTCACCAGAAAACATGCAGTACTATTCGTCAGTGGATCGACGACAGTATCGTGAACCATGTCAGTGAAGAAACAAATGCACGTGTTTTATGGAGAAAGCTGGAGGAGCTTTTCCGAGCAAAGACTAGAAACAACAAGCTGTACTACATCAAGAAGATGATGGGTTTGAAATACCATGAGGGTACAGCTGTGGCGGATCATATCAACGATTTCCTCGGAACCATGAAGGAATTGTCTGGATTGGGCATAGACTTCGGAGATGAGGTAAATGGCTTAATACTCCTTAATACGTTACCAGAATCTTGGGAAACGTTCAATCTACGTGATAATTCAGCCGCAGATGGGAAAGTCACTATGGAGATGGCAAAGACCAGGATCTTCGAGGAAGAAAAGAGGACGAGAATGCGGAGTCAGCATCAGCCTCAACCTCAGAAGCTCTAGTGACAGAAAAGAACACCAGAAGGGGGAGGAGTAAAAGCCGAGGCCCAGGGAGATCAGACAAGAACCGAGGTAAGTCAAGAACTAGAGATATTGAGTGCTACCATTGTAAAAAGAAAGATCATATGAAGCGGGATTGCTACAAACTGAAGAACGAGCAGTCCAGGAGAGATAGCGACTCTAATCAAGAAAGAGTTGCTACAACCACCGAGAAAACCTCTAAAGAATTTTGCATAATGTATGAAGAAGCTGTTGTGAATCTTGCCAGCCACAAGACCAGTTGGGTGATAGATAGTGGCGCATCCATACACGCCACATCTCGCAGAGACTTCTTTTCATCTTACACACCAGGGGACTACGGTGCTGTAAGGATGGGGAATGACGGACAGTCCAAAGCCGTCGGTATTGGTGACATCTGCCTTGAAACAGAGAACGGGACAAGGCTAGTGTTAAAGGGAGTCAAGCACATCCCAGATATCCGGTTAAACCTGATCTCAACAGGCAAGCTGGATGATGAAGGTTTCTGCAGCACTTTTAGTGACGGATGCTGGAAGCTCACTAAAGGATCAATGGTGGTGGCACGAGGTAAGAAAGATTCAACTCTGTATTTAATGCATGCTAAGCTTTCCAATAGTAGCATAAATACAGTCAACAGTAATGAGGCAGCTGAGTTATGGCATAAAAAGCTCGGTCACATGAGCCAAACAGGGATGGAGATACTACGCAGGCGGAATGTTCTTCCGGAATTGAAGAACTCACACTTACGGAAGTGTGAACACTGCATGGTTGGAAAGCAGAACAGAGTATCCTTCCAGAGCTCCCGCCTCAACGGAAACCGGAGGTACTAGATCTCATACATTCAGTATGTATGCGGTCCGATGCAGACACGAACACTTGGTGGGTCACTGTATTTTGTGACATTCATTGATGATCATTCAAGGAGGATATGGGTATACACCTTGAAGAGAAAAGATCAAGTGCTGGGAGTGTTCAAGGAGTTTCATGCTTTGGTGGAGAGAGAAACCGGTAAGAAACTGAAGTGCATCAGAACAGACAATGGTGGAGAATACAGAGGTCCGTTTGATCAGTACTGCAAGACGCAAGGTATCCGACATCAAACGACACCTCTGAAGACACCTCAGCTGAATGTCCCAGCTGAGAGGATGAACAAAACCTTGTGCGAGAGGATCAGAAGCTTGCTGTCACAAGCCAAGCTGCCGAAGACATTCTGGGGGGAGGCACTCATCACAGCAGTACATGTTTTGAACATGTCCCCAGCGGTCGCACTGAAAGGTAATGTTCCTAACCAAGCCTGGACAGGTAAAGAAGTGTCGTACGGGCACTTGCATGTCTTTGGGTGCAAAGCTTTTGTACACATCCCAAAGGACGAGAGATCCAAACTTGATGCAAAGACGCGACAGTGTGTCTTTATTGGCTATGCTCAGGATGATTTCGGCTACAAACTCTATGATCCTGTGGAGAAGAAGATTGTCAGAGGAGCCGAGATGTGTCTTTGTTGAAGACCAGACCAAAGAAGATATCCGAAAGGATTGAAGACAATGCCCCAGCAATACAGAAATGTGAATCCAGAACCTCATACACCGGTGCCAGTACGAGTTGAAGATGAGGTTACCAGACAGGAGGGTACAGGTGATGAAGCTCCCAGAGATGATGATCATGATCAACCACCAGTACCAGAAGTTCCACCAACAGTTCCACAGAGAAGGTCTGACAGAGAGAGGCGACCTTCAACCAAATACTCTGCATATGAGTATGTGCTGCTTACTGCGGGGGAGAACCCGAGAGCTACCAGGAGGCTGTGGAAACAGAGGACAGAGAAAAGTGGGAGGAAGTCATGCAAGATGAGATGAAATCTTTGCATGACAATCACACTTTTGAGTTGGTGAAATTGCCAAGAGGCAAACGGGCTTTTGAAGAACAAATGGGTGTACAGGGTGAAGCAACATGAGCATACCTCACAACCCCGGTACAAAGCCAGATTAGTTGTCAATGGATTCAATCAGAGGAAAGGCATTGACTTCGATGAAATCTTCTCTCCAGTTGTGAAGATGTCATCCATCAGAGTGGTGCTCAGCTTAGCAGCAAGCCTCGACCTGGAAGTTGAGCAGATGGATGTCAAGACCGCATTTCTTCACGGAGATCTGGAAGAAGAAATTTACATGGAGCAACCAGAAGGCTTCAGATTCAGCGGGAAAGAGGACTATGTGTGCAGACTCAGGAAAAGCCTCTACGGTTTGTGAAACATGCATCGAGACAGTGGTACGTGAAGTTCGAGTCAGTTATGGGGAGCAGGGATACAAGAAGACTACTTCAGATCATTGTTTTTCGTTCAGAAGTTTTCTGACGATGACTTTATCATCTTACTGTTATATGTGATGATATGTTGATAGTTGGCAGGAATCAATCGAGGATTGATAATTTGAAGCATCAACTGAGTAAGTCTTTTGAGATGAAATACTTGGGGCCAGCTAAACAGATTCTTGGCATCAGGATCGGTCGTGATCGGAAAGCCAGGTGGTTATACTTGTCACAGGAGGAGTACATTGAGAAGGTACTTCAGAGATTTCAGATGGACAAGGCTAAAGCGGTTAGCACTCCTCTTGCTACCCACTTTAGATTGAGTACGCAGCAGAGTCCCTCTACTGAGACAGGGAATGAGGAAATGAAACTGTTCCATACACCTCAGCAGTGGGAAGTCTTATGTATGTCATGGTGTGCACGAGGCCAGACTTAGCACACGCAGTTGGATTGGTCAGCCGGTTTATGTCAAACCCAGGACGGGAACACTGGAAATGGATCATCAATGGATCATGCATCGGTATCTTCGAGGCACATCCAAAATGAAGCTATGTTTTGGAAGCAGCGACAAACCAGTGTTGATGGGCTACACCGATTCAGATATGGCATGAGATGTGGATACCCGAAAGTCTACTTCGGGGTATCTGATTACTCTCTCAGGAGGAGCTGTGGCATGGCAGTCTAGGTTGCAGAGATGTGTTGCATTTTCTACAACAGAGGCGGAATTCATTGCAGCGACGGAAGCTTGCAAGGAATTGCTGTGGATGAAGACATTCGTCCATGAATTGGGTTTCAAGCAGGAGAAGTACATTTTGTACTGCGATAGCCAGAGCGCTATCTATCTCGGTAAAAATTCCACATTTCATTCGAGGTCAAAACATATCGATGTAAGGTATCACTGGATACGGGACGTCCTGAGCTCAAGGCTGTTAGAACTCAGGAAGATTCACACCGACGACAACGGTGCCGATATGTTCACGAAGGTTTTACCGAAGGAGAAGCTTGAAATCTGTCGTGCCATAGCCGGGATGACAAAACTCTCCACATAGTCAGAGTATGGAGATTCAGAGAACTACGATTGGCTTGATCCCAACTCAGGGTACGTAGGCAGTCATACAGATGCAGCCAGGGGAGGATCCTTTGGAGGATCCGGTTTTGGATGATTGATGATCGGCTCAGATTTTAGGGAATTCTTCACCGAGTGGGAGATTTGTTGCCAGCCAGCATGCCAGCCAACATGCAGTATATGCATGCAAACAAAGGCACCGAAAGCATGATTTAACATGCCAACGTGTGCCATCAAATGGTGAGCTGCCAAAACCGCGTGACACTGTTCACGCGGTTTTGGCTCTATAAAATGGAGCCTCTGGATCAATTGTACATCATCCCTAAATGTGTGAAAGTGTAGTGAGAGTGATTGGTGAGAGTTTTTTGTAAAGCTTGTATTGGAAGCTTTGTAATTCTTTTGTGGGTATATAAAAGAAGAGTTTTCTCTCAAATTATCCTCTATTATTGTGTGTTTAATCACAACAAAAAATTTATTACTATCACCATTTTGACGTACCTTTTAAAAAATTGTAGACTTTCCATGCATGCATATATATTATCGCGCCATATATTACAATTTTATCACAAATTTAATGAATATTTTTGTTAACATTTTAGATGAAAGAAGTTGTGAGAGGTTACTTTGAGGAGGCAAAATGGTATCACGAAGATTATGTGCCACCATTTGAAGAGCGCATGAACAACGCAATAATCACAGGCACTTGTTTTTTAGATCCAGCGGCATCTTTCATAGGAATGGGAGAGATTGCAGGGATTGATGCTTATCAATGGCTTCTAAATCAACCCAAAATTATTACAGCTTCCTTTACACTCTGCCGTCTCATCGCTGACAGGGTATCTAATGAGGTATATGCTTACTTATTTCTGTATCAAAGTTATTTTCCAAAAATAAAAATAAAAAAAAATTATAGATATTGATTCATGCATTGCCATAAATGCAC
>SKCR01013217.1:0-21070 GCA_019454045.1 Zanthoxylum bungeanum
CATAATAAGGCGCGGTAAATAAATTAATAATGATATGCGGATGGATATCTCACAGATTGTTCCTAGAAGAAATCACTCCCTTTCGTCTCCCCGGCTAGCATTATTCTTACTTCTACCCAATTACATAATACAATTAAAGAAACTTCATTAACATTGAGGGGAATTATGTGAGAAGAGAATTACAAAGAATCGAGAGATAAGGCTGGACACGCAGGTCCAATTTAATAAATTCTAAATTTACAACAATTTCCAAAATGCCATTTCCCTTCTAATATCCATCTGATATACATTATTCATTCAACACATCCATGTATTCACACAAAGCATGTTATTCAATCAATCTAATCCAATTAATTAATCTTTGAATAAAGTGATCATCCAATGTTCAAACAATGATTTGATTTGCGCGAGTCCAACTCGTTTAAGAATAAGTACTCGAAGTACGAATTCTTGAATTATATCGAACTACAATTTAAATCTAATTTAATTCATATTGAATACTAATTCTATATTTAATTCCAAATTACATAATTACACTTTTAAATGCGCCTTTACGACTTAGATTCCAAATCTAATCTAAATGGGTCTCAAAGCCCAATTAACATCCAATGTCATTTAATTAAAGTCCAATGGGCTTTCAATTAATTTCTTAAGGCATGGACTTTGGTCAATATGGGTCAAACCCAAATACCAAAGCCCAATTAAGGAATCACCCTATTTGCCAAGAAACCAATTTCGGCCCATTAGGCCCAATTAAACATAAAAGGCTCATTTGTCATATTTGGACTTAATGGAATGGTTTAGGCCCAATTTGGATCCAATCCAATTGACCTAAACCAACTTGGCCCAACCAAGCCCATTAGGCCCAAATACAACATTTTAAGCCCAATTCTAAATTAAGCCCAATTAATCAAATTCTAAAATTCCAAATTTCATAATTTAATTAATTAAAGTGCTTAGCCATGATTAACTATTTAAATTAACATTTCCAAAATACTAATCTAATCAATTAATCATGCTTATTCATAATCAATACATGTCCAACATTATTTTTACAAAATCATCTCATTTCCATGCTATTAGGCTCACGGCATTTAGGGATTTTTTAAAACCAATTTCGATTTCAATCCAATTAAATCATAAATCAATTTATCCCAAATCTTTAAACTCATCCAATGATCAAAAAACAAAAAAAATATCATGACCTAGGGTTTATAGCACCATTCGGCCAACATACCCAAATTAGGGAAAAATAATCCAATTAGTTTTTCATCAATTTGATCACATATTATTCCAAGTTATCCATATACAAGCATACTCAAACAAACAATTTGGTTAAATCATGCTCAAATCAAATTTACCCAAATTTTAGTATATAAACCCTAATCAATTTCATGCTCAATTAGGCTCTATGATACCATTGTTGGGTTTCTAAAGTGTCCCAAGATCAATTTAAGCAATGAAACATGTGAATACTCAAAGAAGAATTTGCGGAATAATACTCACTTTGATCAGATATTGGATCCGTCAAAAATGAAACTTTTGCCTCCTCCTAGTTTCGGCAAGCTCCTCCTTTGGGGATGAAATCCAAGCTCCAAGCTTTTGAGTTGATTCCAAGCTCAAGGATAGGTTTCCCTATCACCTAGAATGATCCTTTGATGTGCTAGCACCTTTGAAAATTTGCAACAAATCTTCAATTTTTCTCATGTGAAATTCGGCCAAGCCTAAGAAAATTTTGGAGAGAAAAAACTGCACTTGGGCGTGAATGAGAGAGAGAGAGAGAGAGAGAGATGAAGTTGTATTGTTGACTTGTGTATTTGATTTTCAAAAAATCAAATGATATACCAAATCTCAAAATTTGGTAAAAGTCATTCCCATCATTACACACAAATGTGTTATACAAGTCATCATCATTCCTTCACCAAAACTCATCACCAAAAAGTAATTAAAGTGACAAGTGATGTGACATGTGGGTCCCACTAAATTCAAAATCCGAGTGGGCCCACAAACACTCCCGGGCTCGGGTTCGTTAATTCCAAATTAACGATTTTTCCATTGCGACGTAATTAAATCAAATTTAATTAAATAATTATGCCAAGCAAAATTACTATTCACGTCGCTTGCGAATTAATTCTAAATTAATTTGTTTGCCCGAATTAAAATCCAATTTTAATTCCGCGTCGAAATCTAATTTCGTTTAATATATCGAATATATTATTTTATCGATTAATTCCAAATTAATCGTTCTCTCTCTTCAAATAGTATTTTATCCTAGATAAAATCTCTCTGTAATTAATCCTAGATTAATTATGTTCGAATCATACGTCATCGGTGAATCTTCGGGAAGCGACCCATGAGATCTCTGGATATGTTGGCAGTAAATCCGGTCGTCGGACTATCCGAACACGTACGTACCTTGTACTACATTTTTATCGACTTACGAGACATGGTTGGCTTCTAGCAAAGCACTATGCCTACCCAATTCTCCATAAATATTCTTAAAGGAATATATAATCTATGTCAGGCGTAGTATACGCAGTATTGCGTATTGCGATCTAGTATCGGATGTCACATGCATGGCCTGGGGCTGGAATAGTGTCTGCCCCGTACGAAGCATATATCAGATTACAGGCAACTAGTCTATTTAATCGGATAATCATGACCATGTCATATTATCCCAATGGTTGCAACCATTTAGAGTACCAGTTCTATATCCCTGCGTGATCATCATCTCCAGATGACTGAAGTGATACTTCCGTCTTGACATCACACCCAATACACTACGATTCTCAATAAACCCAGAAGAGGCGTACACAGAACCTGTTAAAGTCCTGGACGACCAAAACCAAAGCGTATTGATTGTCGCAAGTACTAGCGATGCAAGTCTCATGTTAAGACCAAATACACCTACCTTGATGCGGATTCCCATAGACACATAGTCATACTACCAATGGGATTCCGCGGGGTCTATCCAGAGCGAAGCTGTTTTCATACCATCGGTAAACATAACCTCCTATCAAACTTGCATAAGTATCCAATACTTAAATATATGAGAACTATGTTGTTACGCTTCCATAACAAGCACAAGTGCAATACTAGTCTATTCCGCATTATCAATGTCCAGTCTCGATAATACTACGACTAGGGATATTTAATGATTTAAGCTTTATGGATTGATATTGTCTCATATCTAATAATCCGGAACTAATCATAAGGACTTTTATCATTTATATATTTAAGTAATCAAATTACAAAATGATAAAATGCAATTTCCATTGCTACATAGTTAATTTGTACAAAAACCACAATGTCTTTTACAAATAGTGACGCTATAGGTCATAATTGTCTAACACCAAACGCACGTATCCCTCAGGTAATATAGTGACAAAAGAGTTTAATGTCGAACCCACAGTGACTTATTATTTATCCTATTAATTTCTAGAACTATACATACTTCAATGATTTTGGTTGATTAAGAGTGACTAACTAAAATCTAAGGAAAACAGTAAATAGACTTTTGGAAAGCTTTATGCAAGTGAAAACTCGGAGTTGTAACTGCACCTCAGTATATAACAAATATTTATGTACTTTTCATTCAATTGAATAATTGTGTTCGATTATTAACACAGAAGTTAAATTATCTACAAGCCTTTCCGATGGTCAGGTAGAAATATCTAACTTAATTCAATTACCTATATTCATATGATAGTTAATTTAAGTCAAACTCATTAAGCACGGGTTCTAATATCGGCTACGCATGCCCTATAAGTAAATTCATATCCTGCATGAAAATCAGTTCAATGAATGCGATCACGCGTTACTAATTCACAAGGCTAAACCCAAAATCTTTTTTCCAAGTTCCTAAGGGTTTACCACACCTATTCTATTGTTGATCAGACAATAATATGCATTAAGCATAGATAATAATAAATAACCCAAGCAACAATCAAAAGAATAAAAAAATACAAATTAATTTAAATAATGCTCAGGCTCCATTGGGGCGCCAATGGGAGACAAATTACTCCTCATATATTCAGGCTCATGTTTGTCAATGATAGAGTCTAATTCAGTCTTCGACATAGAGTACAAAGTTGTAGATAATTAAGTCTTTTTTCCAATGCAACTTGAATCTCCTCATTTGGATATCATATAAAAAATTATGGGAAAAACACTGAAGAGTACGCAAATCAGGAGGTCACTGGTGCAAAACACTTTGTTTTGTCGACATGTCAACCTGTGCCTTTTCACATATATCATATCCTACAAATACATAATGAACACCACAAAACACTCATAAAGCTCGCAGTAACTCTCAAAATGTAAGATATAGAGGCGATAAATATGGATATATTAACCGTTAATCAACTATTTAACTGGCACTTTTTAATATATAATCAAATATCTCAAAAAAATAACTTCGAGAAAGTTCTTTTGATATGATTTTAAAAACTCATGTTGATGGTGTTTTCAGGCACTATGTTATTTAAGCAGCACGACAGGGGTAAAAAAGGTAATTCACTTCTCAGTCAAGATTATTAATGCCGACCCGACCACTAAAGAGTCAACAGTAAGGGGCCGGGAACTTTACGGTTAGTGACCGAGCACTTGAGTTCAAGATGACCGGGCACTTATCAGGTCGACAGCAGCACCCCCAGTACAAAAGACCCTTATGACCGACCACATGAAGACCGAGCATAGGGCAAAACATGTTCCGGAAGATAAGGCATTCTATCCATACAATATAAGATAATAAGTTATCCTACTTTCATGTGGTAAACTAGTAAGTCAATGTCCTAGTATGATAAAGGAAGTAAAGGTAGTTTTTGACTAGGAATCCTTATGGGAAAGGGAAATTGTTTCAACTAGGAAACCCTTGTAAAAGAAGGAATCTGATTTCTACACTATTATAAATAGGAGGGTAGAGTATGCTTAAGGGAGGAGAATAGAAAAGAGAACCAATATCAGCATGAGAATCACCAAGCTCTGACTTGTAAAACAAAAAGAACGGTTTGAGAAGCGCATTTGAATAATAAAAGTATCATCTTGTTTGTGCCCGTGGACGTAGGTCGGATCCAAATCCACCGAACCACGTTAAATCTCCTTGTCGATTGGCGTATTATTTGTCTTTTGCTAAGTTTGTTTTTGGTCCCCCATAACCAAACAAATTCACTATTGAGGGAAGATTGTCTCGGGGGTAATATTCCCATATTGACCTGAGACCAAAATCAGCCGTCAACAGTTGGCGCCGTCTGTGGGGATGTAACATTCCCCCAGAGCCAAGTCTTTCTTTCAGCTCGGGGTCGGGTTACGTCCCACTGAGTCGACTTCTTTGGACTGGGGATGTAACATTCCCCCAGAGCCAAGTCTTTCTTTCAGCTCGGGGTCGGGTTACGTCCCACCGAGTCGGCTTCTTTGTGCCCGTGGACGTAGGTCGGACCAAGATCCGTCGAACCACGTTAAATCTCTTTGTCGATTGGCGTATTTATCTGTCTTTTGCTAAGTTTGCTTTTGGTCCCCCATAACCAAACAAATTCACTATTGAGGGAGGATTGTCTCGGGAGTAATATTCCTATATCGCCCCTGAAACCGAAATCAGCCGTCAACAGTTGGCGCCGTCTGTGGGGAATCAACGAAAAGTAGCTCACGTGGTAAGACGATGGCAGAAGGTGGAAATCACCAATCATCGGGGAGTTCAACAGCGGAATGGATGAAAAAGATAGAAGAAAGCATGAAATCCATGATAGATCGACTGGAGAGAGATGGAAGAGACCGAGCTTGAAGAAGGAGAGGCTTGCTCTTATAACAATAACAACAATAACAGCGATGATTATGATGCAAGCATCGACCCTGATATCTCTCTCTCTTATATTGACGAGAAACTTCAACATGTTTTGGGACACTTTCAGAAAAATTTTCAAGTTGGAGTTTTAGCAGAGAATTTGGGGGTGAAATTTGGTAGATATGGTTCATTTTTTACCAACTTATCAACGATCTCCTGTTTGGTTACATCCGAGGTCTCCGCCAAAAGTGCAGAACCATAATGCTCCTCCTAAATCTCCAAATAATTTCCTAAGCAAGAATAGCCATCGCAGTTCTGCTATTTCATCAGCCGCTCCTCTGTCATTGAGACCTGGACCTGCTTCTAGTTCCACGTCACTACCTGCATTGAAGGCACCATCCATTAATGATCCTTTCAAAGAAGAAATATCCTTCACATCCTCACATGGTGAGGAATATGCTGCTAGACATGAATCTGTAAACGAGATGAATTTACCTGAACAGAAGACTCTGAAGGTTCGAATCAAAGTTGGTTCTGACAACTTGTCAACACAAAAAAAAATGCGGAAATCTACAGTGGCCTTGGCCTTGATGTCTCACCATCATCATCATTGGATGATAGTCCATCAGCAAGTGAAGGGCTGGAGCATGAACTCCATGATGCTCCCTTTAAATCTCCCACCAATATCATTCAGGTTCATGCCTTTCCCCAAAGCTGACTCAGAAACTACTCACGGTTCACTGAATGGATCTGATTATAGAAAGGGTGTTGAGAAAATAATAGGTGAAAATCAGCGAATGTCAGTGGATAAAAACAAAATTTCCACTGAATTTAGGAGGGGCAAATACAGGGATGCTCTCAACGGTTTAGGTGCTACACTGAAGGAGAAGGTGGACATTGATACATTGACTTGCGAGGAGATTGTTACTGAAACCTTAAAGCTTCCACTTCTATTAAATTCATATTCTAATGTTTCTGACATAACATGGTGAAACCGGACGGGAAACCTCAAGTTCATGAGGGAGCGCGTGAACCCTTCGGGGTAGGATCAAACTCTCGAAGCTGGAACGTAACTACCCCATGACTTGCATCTATGCTAGGCTCGGGGCTGGGTTTGTCCCGCCGAGACCTCTGTGTGTCATCGGCTCGGGGCTGGATCTTGTTCCGCCGAGGCTACTTGACTATTCGGCTCGGGGTCGGGTTATGTCCCACCGAGTCATGCTCATTGGTCTGGGGACAGGACATTCCCCCAGAACTAAGTGTCTCTCTTAGCTCGGGGTCCTCGGAATATTCAGGGACATACTCGATGCATAGGATCCGTGAGAAGCATAGCACGGGGAGGGATGATACCCCTGTGGCGATTGCTTACTCCAGTGTTACCGAACATAAAGAGGAATATGCCATTAATGTGTCGAGCACTCTTTGATCCTCACTTACCCGATGTAATGGATCTGTGGGAAAGCATAGCACGGGGGATGATGATGCCCCCGTGACGATTGCTAGCTCCAGTGATGCCGGACCTAAGGAGGAATGTGCCCTTAGTATCTCGGACACTCTTTGATCCATTCATCATTTGGATCCAAGAGAGACGCAGCACGGGGATGCGTTGTGCCCCTGTAGCGTGTGCCTGCTCCAGCGTGGTAAGGAGGAGCCCTCGTGCAATACACAGGCTCCACAGTGACCCAACGTATAGAGGATGTGCCCTTACCATTTAAACGCTCAACTGATCCAAATCCTGGTTCGCCGGGACACTGAGTTGAAAGATTCAGAATTGTGTTTTGGAGACCTTGGACAGGACGCTGTTTTGAGGCATCTGTGTTGTTGTTTATACTTGCGAAACGTTTTGTTTTGGGATAAGAGATAAGTCGCCCCCGCCTGTTAATTTTATTTTCCAGAGATTTGTTTTTGTTTTTCACAGGCCTGGTAAGGGGACGCCCGTGCCAGATTCGGTAGGGTTTCAAAAGGTTGATTCACTTCCCTTCTGAATAAGTCCCACTTGATTAATCGGCTCGGGGCTGGATTCTTTCCGCCGAGGCCACTTGATTAATCGGCTCGGGGCTGGATTCATTCCGCCGATGCCGCTTGGTTAATCGACTCAAGGCTGGATTCGTTCCGCCGAGGTCAGATGTTTTCTTTCCGGCTCGGGTCTGCTCTTGTACCGCCGAGATCGATGTTTGTTTCAGCTCGGGGTTGGGGTACGTCCCACCGAGTCAGCCCTTCGGACTGGGGACGTAACATTCCCCCAGGTCCAAGTGCCTTTCTCAGCTCGGGGTCGAGGTACGTCCCACCGAGTCAGCCCTTCGGACTGGGGACGTAACATTCCCTCAGGTCCAAGTGCCTTTCTCAGCTCGGGGTCGAGGTACGTCCCACCGAGTCAGCCCTTCGGACTGGGGACGTAACATTCCCCCAGGTCCAAGTGCCTTTCTCAGCTCGGGGTCGAGGTACGTCCCACCGAGTCAGCCCTTCGGACTGGGGACGTAACATTCCCCCAGGTCCAAAGTGCCTCTCTTCATTCAGGGTCGAGTTGCGTCCCACCGAGTCAGCCCTTCGGACTGGGGACGTAACATTCCCTCAGGTCCAAGTGCCTTTCTCAGCTCGGGGTCGGGGTACGTCCCACCGAGTCAGCCCTTCGGACTGGGGACGTAACATTCCCTCAGGTCCAAGTGCCTTTCTCAGCTCGGGGTCGAGGTACGTCCCACCGAGTCAGCCCTTCGGACTGGGGACGTAACATTCCCCCAGGTCCAAGTGCCTTTCTCAGCTCGGGGTCAGGTACGTCCCACCGAGTCAGCCCTTCGGACTGGGGACGTAACATTCCCACAGGTCCAAGTGCCTTTCTCAGCTCGGGGTCGGGTATGTCCCACCGAGTCAGCCCTTCGGACTGGGGACGTAACATTCCCTCAGGTCCAAGTGCCTTTCTCAGCTCGGGGTCGAGGTACGTCCCACCGAGTCAGCCCTTCGGACTGGGGACGTAACATTCCCCCAGGTCCAAGTGCCTTTCTCAGCTCGGGGTCGAGGTACGTCCCACCGAGTCAGCCCTTCGGACTGGGGACGTAACATTCCCACAGGTCCAAGTGCCTTTCTCAGCTCGGGGTCGGGGTACGTCCCACCGAGTCAGCCCTTCGGACTGGGGACGTAACATTCCCCCAGGTCCAAAGTGCCTCTCTTCATTCAGGGTCGAGTTGCGTCCCACCGAGTCAGTCCTTCGGACTGAAGATGTAACATTCCCCCATGTCCGAGCATCTCTCACAGCTCGAGACAGGATCACACGCCACCGAGCACATCATCGTTAGCTCAGAGGCAAAATTTTCTCCTCACAATCAAGATTGGATCAGTCAGGGGTCAGGACCTCTAAACCTCTGGTACAGATATTATAGAGGAGGAGTCATTTTTAGTTTGGACAACAAGAGGAACTTCATCTCCTGATGGAACGACCCAAGTAAGCAATTTGCTTTGAGGTGGAGAATCGTTCAGAATAGGGTCAGCATCTCTAATAACCGAGGATATGAAGATAGAAACAGAAGACTTAGTTGATGGCGAAGGCAATTTCTCTGTGATTTCTGGAGCGACCACCAGCAAGGCGATCAGTACACCATCTTTATATAGTTCCCGGCACCAACTTGCATACTCGTTGGAACCGAGAACTAGGGAACAGATGTTGATGGTGTTTTCAGGCACTATGTTATTTAAGTAGCACGACAGGGGTAAAAAAGGTAATTCACTTCTCAGTCAAGATTATTAATGCCGACCCGACCACTAAAGAGTCAACAGTAAGGGGCCGGGAACTTTATGGTTAGTGACCGAGCATTTGAGTTCAAGATGACCGGGCACTTATCAGGTCGACAGCAGCACCCCCAGTACAAAAGACCCTTATGACCGACCACATGAAGACCGAGCATAGGGCAAAACATGTTCCGGAAGATAAGGCATTCTATCCATACAATATAAGATAATAAGTTATCCTACTTTCATGGGGTAAACTATTAAGTCAATGTCCTAGTATGATAAAGGAAGTAAATGTAGTTTTTGACTAGGAATCCTTATGGGAAAGGGAAATTGTTTCAACTAGGAAACCCTTGTAAAAGAAGGAATCTGATTTCTGCACTATTATAAATAGGAGGGTAGAGTATGCTTAAGGGAGGAGAATAGAAAAGAGAACCAATATCAGCATGAGAGTTACCAAGCTCTGACTTGTAAAACAAAAAGAACGGTCTGAGAAGCGCATTTGAATAATAAAAGTATCATCTTGTTTGTGCCCGTGGACGTAGGTCGGATCCAAATCCACCGAACCACGTTAAATCTCATTGTCGATTGGCGTATTATTTGTCTTTTGCTAAGTTTGTTTTTGGTCCCCCATAACCAAACAAATTCACTATTGAGGGAAGATTGTCTCGGGGGTAATATTCTCATATTGCCCTGAGACCAAAATCAGCCGTCAACAGTTGGCACCGTCTGTGGGGATGTAACATTCCCCCAGAGCCAAGTCTTTCTTTCAGCTCGGGGTCGGGTTACGTCCCACCGAGTCGGCTTCTTTGGACTAGGGATGTAACATTCCCCCAGAGCCAAGTCTTTCTTTCAACTCGGGGTCGGGTTACGTCCCCCGAGTCGGCTTCTTTGTGCCCGTGGACGTAGGTCGGACCAAGATCCGCCGAACCACGTTAAATATCTTTGTCGATTGGCGTATTTATCTGTCTTTTGCTAAGTTTGCTTTTGGTCCCCTATAACCAAACAAATTCACTATTGAGGGAGGATTGTCTCGGGAGTAATATTTCCATATCGCCCCTGAGACCGAATTCAGCCGTCAACAACTCCTGAACGGCACTGAATCTCATTAATCTCAATCAAATTTCGAGCAGATTGTGTTGCAGTTAGGAAAAACACAGATACAACATCATTATTTTATGTGCCATCAAAGTCTCAAAAGAATTCCAAGTTCTTAAAAGGTAGATGAATGAACATGTACTGATATTTAGCTTGAACTGACTGGTGGTAATTCAGTTGCAAGACTTATAGGGTGGACTAATTTTTGAGATTGTTAGAGTTGGGCTGTTTGAGAGAATTTTTGTTGCTTTATGCACCCCAACTGCAAATGCACACTACATTCTCTCTGTTACTGCAGAGAGGCGGCATGAAATTATGCAGTTGAGTTGAGGAAGGTGAGTTTGTGGCTTTTGGGTCTATTTACAAAAAAATTTAACTACAAAAATCTCCATTTTAACCGTTGATCATTATTTCTTTTTATCTTATCTTAATTATGAAGATCCATGAAGGTGCAAGTGTGTTGAGCCTGAATGGTCGTTGTTGTGTGGTTAGAATTCTCTGTGGAATCCCACTCTCCCAACTTTAAGGCCCGATGCGGTCTGTTTTCACTTTTTTGCCGTAGGGGCAATTGCCTCTACATGTATGATGATGGATGCTAATGCTCTCATTGTCAACATATGCTACATGTGCTTACTCGTTTATCATTTTAATTTACCTTCAAAGAGTTTGTTAATGTTACAAACTTTTGGGTAAAACCAAACCTTAAATTCGGTTCGAATCGGGAGAGTTGTCATAGCCTTATATTTTCATGGGAAATTATCAAATTTTCATCCTAAAAATAGCAAAAATATTTTATAAATTATTAATTTTCCACCTGATGATAGTATAATTTTTTACTAGAAGTTGTAAAAGTCCATCATTTTACACCCTAAATCTTACAAAAATTATCTATTTTCTACCTTAAGATGTAGAAATCGATACGCCTTAAAAGTTTCTGCCTAACCCAACTCATATGGGATTAGGAATCCTAACAGTTAATTCTAAAGTCATATGATGATTTTGTCTTTGTGGGTGGGTGCAGATTGAGTGCCAAATTAAACCTACAAGAAGCTTCTGATGAACCACTGCGATCCTCAACTTCATAGTCATTCCATATAAGGACAACAATCAAATTTAGAGGATGAGACTCAACCTCATTCCCTTCATTATGACAGAAAAATCCCTTGGCCTGAGTGGCTCTTTGGGGCTAGCTACCAATAAACACTCATAAGTGGGGCACTAATAGCCATATGTTATAGGTGGTGCATACATATTTGTCCTCCTAATTGCTTTCATAGATTTGAAAGTACATCTGAACTCTAGTGTTCTTTCACATTCTGTGTCCTATAACTTGTGAAGTGTGAACACTACTAATGCTTTATATATGCCAATAAGAAAACTAGTACTAGGCTTGTAATGTGAAATATTAAATGTGAACTCACATATTCTGCATTCAAAGTGCACATGAATTAGGCTACACCTAGACCTAGGTCTTCTTTGGGCAGAAATTTTTATTTCACTTATCATCTCTTTTGAAAACTAATTAGTAATAAAAAAAAAAAAATTGGATATTAAACCGTTTAACTCCATCCTTATATAGTCATCTCTTTATCGTGGTGTCTGACTCATAAGATCAATATATAAAATAAAACATAGTAAATTATATATAGTCAGTTGAATGACAAATGCCACTAAGAAATTAAAATCTGATCTTCCAAGTGTTACAAAAATATTGGCATCCTTTAATCTTTACCAGAATGAATTGTGGTTAGAAGCATTTTGTACCTTCCTTTTGGTGGTGGGTAGGATTAGGAATCACTTTTCAGCAGCAATTTTATTCCTAAAAATCACATCACCATTGATGTAACCTCACTGAAAAATTGTTTCATTTCAGATCACATAATAATAATTTTGCTGCTGTGGTCAAGCACATAACTCCATTAACATTCTTCCAAGTTCCAAATGAACTTTTGAATGATAGTTACACTTGGGGCTTACTTATTACATACAGTGCTTTTTCTGCAAATTTTTACTTCAAACAGTGTTAGATGGATGAACAAGGTGATGTAAATTTTTGGTCCTGAAAATATATTTCTCTATAAAAACAAAAATAAGACTGCTTATACGGGATACAGTGAAAATAATGCATGGATTCTATTCAATCAATTAATCATGAGACTCACTCAAGTTACAATATAATAATACAGTAAAGAGATTTTAATGTAAAAATGTAACAATACTAATCATCATTAGATTCTGTATTGTGAGATTTGTTGGGCCACCATCAACAATTAATTACTCAACTGGGTAAGATTTACAAACATGGCTGCTCTTACACTTTCTTATTACTTTCCAAATTGTGTATCTAAAAAGCCTAAACGATGCCATACTTTGATTCTTAATTCTAAAGTCTAAAGACTAAGACATATAATTTATTGTGATAAAATTGGATTTCAAATGGGTCTTCCATTTTTTTCAAGCCCATCTATATTGACTTTGGAGAACATCAAGCTATTACTCATTGCTATTGAGACTAAGGAGTCACCCTGTTAGAGATTACATGTTTGTAAAAGCCAAGCTACAAGATCTATCTAAGATGATTTTGGCTCCCAATTAGAAAAGAAAGAATACAAGAGTGATGATGAAAATAAAATCATTCATTGATGGTGACTTTATTAAAAAGTAGTATTTTTTAAGTCTTTCTCATCTTGTCACGTGATTTTTCCATATTAAAGTTATAAAATTAAATTAATAAATCTATTAATTAAATATCATATTACAATAAAATACATATTATAATTTTATAAGAATTCTATTTTTTAAACAAGAAAACATATTATAATATTCTATTAAAATAAAAAAAACACTATTAAATTATCTACAATTATCCTAATCTCTACAATTAATTTTTTATTATTAAATTTTAAAATTAAAATATCTCTACCATTATTTTTTATTATAAATTATAAAATTAAAATAATAAATTATTAACATAAGAAACCTATTACAATATAAAAACATAATTCACTATTAAAATAAGAAATATTTAATTAATTAATTAATTACTATTTTAATTTATTATTATTGAATTATAAAATTAAATTAAGATATCTATTATAATAAGAAAACATATTATAATCTCTCATTAAAATAAGAAACATACGTGACACTTAATCTTTACAATTAATTTTTTATTATTAAATTATAAAATTAAAATATCTTTACAAATAAGTTTTTATTAAATAAAAAACTATTACAATAAAAATACATATTATAATTTTATAAGAAATTTATTATAATAAGAAAACATGTTACTATCCTATTATAATTAAAAAGTACTAGTAAATTATAAAGTTAAATTAATAAATCTATTAAATAAGAACCATATTATAACAATAAATCATATTATACTATCCAATTAATTTTTTATTAATATCATAGATAATCCGACAAAGACTATATATATATTAGTTAAACATTTTTAAGTTTTCTCATTGCATCACATGACATTTAATCTATAAAGTTAAATTTTTTATTACATATTATAATAAGAAGATATATTATAAGATTCTATTAAAAAAAGTGACACTTAATCTCTACATTTAATATTTTTATTACTAAATTATAAAATTAAAATAAAAATTATTAAATAAAAAATTTGTTATAACATAAAAATATAATCTCCTATTAAAATAAGAAACATAAATAGTAGTTGCCTACAAAACCTAGCCATTTTTTTTGGATTTCGGGTCTATTGTTATTTGTTATTTTATTTTGAATGATTTATATAAGTTTTTTTTTTTATTTCATGAATTTTTTATTATATATGGTGCTTCAGGATGCAGACTCTGACTATTAACTGTTGCATAATAAATTAGAAATATTATTTGAGAACTGAAAGACAAACGAATGAGGTATAAAAATTATGTATAAGTAAATAAATTGTCTCATTTATACTATAAAATCGAAAAAATCTGAAACATTTATAAGATTAATACGTAAAATATATGTCAAATTTGTCCTGTGCTAGTTTTAATAAAATTAGGACTAAATTAAAAAAACAGGAAAACGCAAATTCTAATTAATATATTACACAATCAAACATACTATATTAAATTAGGTGTGTTCTTTTTTTCTGCAGTTAAAATGAGATATATGTCGTTAAAAAGTTATTAATTTCATGTATTACATAAGACTTATCTCATATGGGGAAATGTGTTAATGGAATTAATCAGTGAAAACTTAAAAAAGCTACATTTTATGATATAATGAAAATAAAAAAAAAGAGAGAATATATGATTGTCCTTTGTCTCTTTGTACTCATTTCTTTCACTATTTTTTATATACATGAGAGAATGATTTAACATTTGCATCACTAAACTCTTCTTTCATTTTCATGCAAGTGTAAGTTGACTTTACTCTCTAAGCATTAAAGTAAAGATAATTAATTCATTATTGATAATCGAGATGAATTACATGAGAAATTTACAGCCGTCCAAAAGCATTTCAATACCTTTTATCAAGTGTTTAGTGATCAGTCAGATTTCTCATTCCTTTTCTTTTTTTTTTTTTCAAAAAAAAATGTTAATATTTTAACGAAACATGAGTTTTGGGTAGGTGTTAATTTTAAAATAAGAGAGACCATAGTTAATTTTATCAAATATCAATGGAGTTTTAACCATTTTTTCCTCGCTTTTATTAACATTAACTTTACAAAAAGATAAGATCATGAGATATTGGTAAGTCAATACATTGAACAATAAGCAATTTTGGAACAGCAAGCAGGCCCTTCTGGTTTCCATTGCTATCACCATGTTTGTTCATAGACAATAATTATCATAGATGATCGACGATTAAGAAAACCTATTGTGAATTTCTCAATTCCATGCTCTATACAAAAAGACTAATGAATATACAAATGATTAATAAACCATGATTATGCCTTCTAATAGTATTTTTTTTTTTTTTAAAAAAAAAAAAAAATTACCTAGGTGAATTCTCTTAACTTGCATCCGACAAATTGTATTTTTTTTTTTGGAGTAAAAAAAACCAATACTAGTAGGTGATTGTTCTTGATGTTTCACTTATGTCTCTCTTTTTTGCTACTTTATTTGTTAGAAAGGGGCTCATATTTTATATTATATATACGTAAATATATTGATTAGTTGTTGGAGCGAAGGGGCTCTAGGTCTGCATAACATACAATCCATGAATATTTTTTAAAATTAAGAAAATAATAATATTAGGGTTAGTTTTTAAATAAGTGATATTAATCTAATTTCAAATAGTAAAATTTACACCCATACAATAATAGATATAGACAGGTTATGAAATCACTTAATATATATCTTTCATTTTCTTTCTAATACATTTATAATTCATTCATACGTTATCCGGTTTCATAATATTATTTTGTTTTCTCGCTCGTTAACTTATCCTCCAAATGTTAAATTGGTAATACCAAAAGAAAAGGTTGTATAAAAATAAGACAAAAATGATTAGAAATCATTTACGATAATCACAAAAGATATCGTGCTGGAAAAACAGATCATTGGATTCAAAAGAAAAAAAATGTATGTTCAGTTGGTGCCATGCAAGAAACATTGCTTAATAAATATGTCATGAAAATGCATCTCGATTCCTCATCATCATAAACATCTAAAAGATAAACATTGAACCATTTTAGTGCATATCATGAGCCATACTTGTCCAATTATCGCTCTCGATTGCCATAAAATGAGCGGCGATTGGTCCAAGTGGCTAGGTCTTTTTTTTAAAAAAATTAAAAATTCAATTGAAAATCGACAACAAATTGTGTGATTGGAGAGATTAAACAAAAATAATAAGAGATTAATCGAAATTAATTGAGAAGAATAAAGATGACATTTCCAACCATTGTAAAATAAAAAAATAAAATTCATCTCTCAAGATCCTTGATTAATATGAAAAAAATATTAAACAATCTGACTTTTTTAGTTAAGTCGATGTTAATAGGGATCGTTTTAATACAAAAAAATATCCTTATTTAAATATATTAAATTAAGGATAATAGTAATAATTCATTTAAATCAAATTTATAACGAAATATTTCTATTTTTCACACAAAATCATCAATCAAACCCCTCAAAAAAATTAAATAGTTTAAAATTTGAAACTCGATGTTTTTTGAGAAATCAACTAATTAATCTATCAAAGTCACACAAATTTTGACGTTAGTTTAAAATAGTCTAAATCGACGAATCGAATCGATCAAATATGGATCTACTCATCTACGATTAAACATTGATTATTTGACAATTAAACTATTTAATTTTTAGTAGTTATATATTTTTTTCAATAATTGTCTTTACAAAATAATAGATTAAATAAATATACTTATTACTAGAGCCATTTTCACTAATTACATTTGTTTTCCTTCAAGTCATATTTAAGGGTGGCAACGGGCAGGCCCACCAAAAAAAAAGCCCGGACCAGGGCTTTTTTTGGGCCCGAATTTAAAAAAAAAAATTAAAAAATATACAAATATAAAATATATTTACACTATATACAAATACAATTTATAAATAAATCACAAGTTTCATTGATACATTTAACAATTTAAGTGCTAAAAACAAATAAAAATGATACAAACATATTAATATATATATATATATATATATATATATTTTATTTTTTTTATTTTGGCCCGGGCCGGGCTGGGCCAGGCCAAAATCGGAAAGCCCGGCCGGGCCCGAGCTCGAGCCGGGCTTTCATTTTAAGGCCCGGCCGGGCCGCGGGCTAAACTGCCACCCTTAGTCATATTGTATTTGTATTGATCCACAAAATTTTCCATTTTTAAAGTTCTTCCGGACTTTCAAAGAGGAAAATATTGTATTAGTGGGGTCAAGTCACTACAGAAAATTTATCAAATCTCACCATCCTTAATTTTAAGTGTGAGGATGTGCTTATAAATAATTGATCACCCTTAAGTAACACGAGTCATTAATTAGGTTAGCTTAAACCATACTAGAAATAAAATCAAGAAGAAATTTAGTGACGGTGTTGTATATGAACAAGTCACTATAGACTCTTAAAGAGCACAATGTCATACCAATAGATTATAGACTTTCAAAAAACACAATATTATGAAATGTTTTCAGAATCGGACCGGTAATCCAAAAGGTTCAATGGATCAGTGGTTCGATCAGTTGAACTATTCCAAAAAAATCGGTAGAACCATCATATATCATAAATAACTTTATTTAATTAAATTATAAAAAAATATTAAATTTAAATTTTTGGTTTTAGAAATAAAAAATTGAACCGATCCGACCTGATTTGCTAATTTTGATTAATTTTGACCGATTTTTATCCATTAATCGGACTAGACTCACTGTCGATTTCCAATTCAACCGGCTGATCTATTTCGATTTTGAAAATATGGATATTATGTTAATGGGGTGGAGTCGCAAAAACACATTACCGACTATGGTATGAAGGATGACAATGTCAACTTGGGCGGAAGGTGTCACAACTTTTTAGCAATAAAATGATTCTTGAAAAAGTGATTTGAGAAGGCAAGTTTAAATCAAATGAATGTAAAATGGGAAGATAAGAAGCAAGCAATATTCCTCCATTCTAAATCATTTTGTTGGCCATAAATTGTCACTACTACTAGAAAAAGTGCACTCATAACCCCCCATTTCTTTAATTTTATTTTTTTTAATTATACATATAACTCTTTACTCTACAAAATTGCCTTTTAAAGATTTTTTACACTTCAATGTGAGCGTAGGATAAGGGTGGGGGTGCGCAATGGCACTACCGCGCGTGATAGCACTCGTGCTATTGTCAGAAACGCTAAAATGAACGGGGTCCGAAAATAGCAGATCGTATATATAAAAAGGGTAGTACCTTAGCTGGGCTCCCAAAAATTAAAAAACAAAATCAAAACGTCGTTGTTTTGTCAAGAAAACATTCTCTTCACTCTTCAGCCAGTCTCTGTTCCTCACTCTCAACCTCAAAAGGAGAAAAAAAATAAAAAATAAAATAAAATAAAATAAGCCATCAATGCTTCTCTGTACTTTCGCTCTCTAGGGAAAATAATAATAATTCATTTTTAGCTTAAAGCTTCGAATTTCTTCTTCGATTGGTGAAAATTTTCAAATTTAATTAATTAATTTTTTTCGCGATTGATCGTGTGATTTGTTCAATCAATGTCGTCCGATATACGCTAGAGCTTTCACTTGATCTGTTTCTTTAAAGAGTCAATTTTAAATTTTAATCTTAATTTAAAAAAAAAAAAACATTCTTGCAATTTAATGGCTAAATGCGTTATCATTAATAGCAACAATTCCGTCACCGGCTTTGCAAGTTCGAAGATTTCTTCCGGTCTTGCAAGTTATTAAAAAGGGGAATATAAAAGTTGTTAATTAGGTTTTTGAAATTAACAGGTGATTGGTTCTGATGGGTCGGGGGTGGCTGTTACGGGAGACGGTGGGGCCACCGATAAAGCCGCAGGCGGGTTTAAGGAGAAAACAAGCAGGAAGAGGCTCCTACCGGGGAAGCTAGGGCGGCGGCGGGCGGGCCGGGGCGGGGCGGGTTTCATTTTGTGATTTTTTGTTTGTTTGTTTGTTTGTTTGTTTGTTTGTTGTCGTTTCGAGAGAGAGGAAAGAAAAAAAGTGACTGCTGCTTTTGTGTGAGTGTTTTGTATTCACAAATTAGGCTGCTTTGATTGAGGGAGGAGATGGATAGTAGTAGTAGTAGTAGTGTTACTGCTAACTTGCACGGAATACTTAAAAGCCTCTGCTTCAATACGGCATGGAAGTATGCCGTTTTTTGGAAGCTCAAACACCGTGCTCGCATGTAATTTCATTTCCATCTTTAGTTTTATTGTATTGTTTAGCTGCTAGAGCCATAAAATCTGGCATTGAATAATTGTCAGTTCAGGAAAAGTGTTGCTTGTTTTTTAGGTGGTAATCGGAAGATTTAAGTATTGGTCTCAAAGGATTTATATTTTATGATGGAATATATATATATATTTTAATTTTTGATGTGGGATATTTAGTTTGATTTTTGTTCTGGGGTGTTGTTGCAGGGTGTTGACTTGGGAGGATGGTTATTATGACAACTGCGAGCAACATGATTCTGTAGAGAATAAGGGCTCATGTGAGACTATAGAAAACTTGCATGGTGGGCGTTATTTGCATGACTCTCTTGGATCGGCTGTTGCAAAAATGTCATATCATGTGTATTCTCTCGGGGAAGGGTATGGCTCTATCAACCAATGAATATGTTGCTCAAGTTTCTAAATATGCAATATTGTTAATGTTATGTTTGTTAGCATAGAATTGGAGCTTTTGGAATTGGAATCTAGTGGTATTTGAGATGCCTGTAGGAATTTTTTGAAGATGATTTCTTTTTCCTTCTGCTGCTAATTTGGATGTCGAAATCCATGCTACTAAAAGTTCAATATTTGAGACAAATTGAATACTTATTTGTGATTAGGTATGACCCAAAGATAGCAAAAATAAATTAAGTTTGCAATCATTATTTCACAGGATTGTTGGACAGGCGGCAGTTACTGGAAAGCATCATTGGATCTTTTCAGATCAGCATGTTACTAATTCTTGTTCATCATTTGAGGTCTGCTACTTATAGCGAATGGCACTGAATATTCATATCTTTGATTAGAAGATAATTATTAATGGTTATTTGGACATTTATTTTGTTTTCACATTCATTCTTATCCGTAATTTTCTCTCTGGTGATTTTCAGTTCTATGATGGGTGGCAAAGTCAGTTTTCAGCTGGGATCAGGGTATGATTGCATTACTTTTAAATGATTCTTGTTTTTTCATAAACTAAAATGTTATGCACATTTCATGAATAAAATGCACTTGGCATTGGGCCTATTCCAATAGCAATTGTAGTGGACAAAATGGATGTGCATTTCCTTTTACATAATGAATCATGCGATCCCTAATCTCGCTCTGTTAATCTCTTTGGCTAACCTTCACATTTTAGTTTCTTCAGTTGATACTAGTAACTTATCTTTGATGTTGGAATTTGTTTTCTTCCTGCATGTCAATATTACTAAATTATCTCAACCTCTGTTTGACACTTGTTAGAGCTGTTGGTGTTTTGCACTCCAGATGCTTGATTGTAATTTGCTTATTGAGATATCTTTCTAATAAAAGTATTCACATTCTTCTCTGTAGACCGTTGCTGTTGTAGCTGTTGTTCCGCATGGAGTGGTACAGCTTGGCTCTTTGAATAAAGTAAGACAAGTTCTAACTACCTTGTCAATGCATTTTCTGTGTTATGTGTATTGTCCAAGTTCAACTTTAACTGTATGTCTATTCCTTTTCTTTTTGAGTTCCTGGGTGGATGCCTGTAGGTTTCTTTTAGTATCACATGTAAGATAAAGAAATTTTGACCTTTAGCTATTCTGAAGTATTTGTTTAGATCTAATATACTCCATGTTAATATATAATATCGACATATGCTTCTGTAA
>SKCR01013218.1:0-21034 GCA_019454045.1 Zanthoxylum bungeanum
TGCAATGGATCACAGCTCAGTGCCGTGGATAATCAAGTAACAAGGTGGATCGAACAAGTCTTTCATAATATAAATAAATACATAAGCTGTAAATCAATATCTCAAACATTTACTTGAAATCATAAATCTCATTTCTCATAAAACTCAAATCATAAATCTCATTTCTCATAAACTCATTTCTCATAAAGCTCATACTGCTCAAAAATACTCTGTAAAGATAAATCTGTTTATTCATCTATATGCACAACCTCATGACAAATACGGCAAAGCTGGCAACATGGGGCTTCCCCACGGCAAAACTGGCATCCGGAGCAAACTGGCAACGTGAGACCTTATCTCACGGCAATAACTGGCAACATGAGACCTTATCTCATGGCAATAATCTGGCACATATAAGTACACGGGGTGCATCCTAACATAAAAATAATTTCCAAAATCCATGCTCATATATCTCAAATCATGCAAGTTTCTCATATATCACAAACACATGATTTCAACATAATCAATATTCGATCCATACCTTATAGCAAAAATATAAACTTTCTGAAAACAAACTCATTTAATGCATTACCTTAAAATTCATTTAAGAAAAACATACATACTATATACTTTTGAAAACATCAATGTTACAGGTTTATCCACGCACCTGGTGAGCTGACTACTGAGAAAGAAACTATGCAGCAGGACCGTCCCCGCTTACAAAATCATGATCACCTATAGAAATAAAAGAATTCACTATAATGAACAAAATCTAAACTAGAATAGATGAAAGAATATGCGAGAAACGCGGTTCGATCGTTCTCGCAAACTTAACGAAAATTAAGATTCGGAGGTCCGTTACTACTCGGAATGGTCTGAAATTCGCGGAGGATACTCGGAACATCGACGGTGAAATTCTGTCTGGCGCGTGGGTTCCACGCGCCACCTCTCCCGTCCGCGCGTGGGCCTCACGCGCCCCATGAGGGGCGCGTGAGCGCCACGCTTCGGCCTAAACCCAGATTTTCTGGTGGCCGTGAATTCCTCTCCTCATTTCGGTTCTAATGGCGCTGACGGTTTGTCGATCGGAGTTCCGGATCAACGGGAAATCGAGAAAAACCATAAATAGTTTCTTACCGAGATCTCTTCAAAAATTGGAAGTTTTCCAAGATGAAACCACCACCAAAATGATCCTCTCGTCGAGATCTACACTTTTCCTTAAGAGCTCGGTCGGATTTGAGCTACGGATCAAGACTGAAACTTCTCTTCTCTCTTTTTCTTTCTTTTTCTCTTTCTTTCTCTCCTCTGCCTCACGTCCCTCTCTCTCTGACTCATGTATATCTTTCTTTTCTTTCTTTATTTTATTTCTCTATTCTTTCTATTTCCTCTATTCTTTCTCTGACTCTTGTAATTCTTTTCTTCTTATCTTATTTTTTTTTTATCTTATCTCTTTACTTTCTTTCATTTATTTTCTTTCTTTACGTAAATGCTAACAGTGTAAAATAATAAATATATAATAATATGGCATAATTCGTCTGCCACTCTAAACTTGTCCTTAACCGCATAATTAAATCCAACTTCCACCAATTTAATATTTAAATCCTTAAAATTCTATCCACCAAAAATAATAAAATAAAATATGGGTAAAAATAATCCGGGGTGTTACATTAATAGTGAAAGATAAATAAGTCCCTAGCAACGGTGCCAAAAAACTTGATTGGTGGTAAACACACACACGTAACGCAAGCGAACGTATCGCTCAAGTAGTATAAAATGTATCGATCCCACGAGGACTTAATACCTAAGCTATTAATTTATGAAGCTAAATGTCTACAACTATCTAATTGATTGATTTTCGGTTGGATGGTGATTTTAAACTAAAGACAAGTAATTAAAACAAAACAAAGGTAGATTTTAAGTTTTAAACAATGATATGAAAATATCCAAGGTTGTGAATCCTTCCAATATCTTTTAAAGATGAAGTGATTATCTCATGTTTGTGCAATATATTGGTTTATTAACCTGGAACACGAAGTTATGCAAAAGCCTCTTCCGATGGTCAGATGTAAATACCCAAAGTAACCAAATTAACTATATTCCTATGTTAATTAATAAACTCTGAATTCATTAAGATTATGTTCCAATTATGGCTACCCCCGCCCGACAAGTATATTCATATCCTGTAAAGAAATCTATCTAAGAGACATTTACCCCAAGGTGAGATCGTGAGCTATTGAGTCTATTGCTAAAACCTAAAATCCATTTTCCAAGTTCATTTTAAGTTTACCAAATCAATCTTATTAATGGCCAATTAACAAGAAACATTAAGCTTAAGACTCAATAAATAAACCAATATACTACCCAAAATATAAAATAACCACTTATAAAACGGTGATATTGAAATTCATCACAACCCTAGATAATAGTTTTAGTGAAAAACATACCTAAATTTACAAAATGCATAGTTAAACAAAATAACATAATGGAAAATTAAAAAGTAAAGAAAATTACAACAATAAAAGAAAGTACTGGAGCTAGGGGTTTCACCTTTAATACTTCAAATATAAATTACTCCCTCATCAATTAATCATTTCTTGAATTAATTATATTAAAACCGACCATATAGGCGGTGAATGTCATTTGTCCAAAGTCCAACCGATCATATAGGCGGTAACAAAATCATATAAACCGACCATATAGGCGGTAACAAGGTTAGCACATAAACCGACCATATAGGCGGAAACTAAGTCCAAAAATATAAAACCAGCCATATAGGCGGTAAATAATTAATTCAATTTACTAATTTAAATTAAGGGAGTAAATCTAAATTATTATATTAAAAGTTTTACCCCATACTTCAGCAAAAAGAGATTACCTACTAATGATGTAATTAAAAACACATAAAAATTTATTAAATAAAGAGAAAATACAAGAAAACTTGAATAAACATGTAAGACACTTTCTTTTAGGTTTTCATGGAGAAATCCACCAAAGAAAGCATGAAAAATTTACAAAGTTTAGCTTGGTATTTATAGGCAAATATAAAGGCTTCCACCAATTTCTCCACCAAACATGGCACCAAATCCTCATGTTTGGTGGAAGTTTGACAATTTTCATTTTTTTTATTTTATTTTTTTGAAAATGACTTTAATAATTACACATAACACACTTCAAGATTTTTCATAAATTTCGATAATGAAAACTTCAGAATTTGAAAATCTTATGAACTTCAAAGTTGCATATTTTTGAGTCTTCTTTAATCTGGAACTTGAATGACCTCAATCCGATATCGGAATAAAACGTTAAGGCCAAAATACGACAGTTACGTAAAGTTAAAATTTCCAAAATTGTACTTTGTTAGAACGTCATTTCAAGTTTCCAATCTCCAAAATCAAAATGTCAAGTCCAGTTTTTGCCCTTATTTGTTTCATATTTAGTCCTGATCAATTCTATTAAGTCCCGATTTTATTTTATCGGCAAAATAAACTAAAACACATCAAAACGTTCATAAAACTCGAGAAACTATACAAAATATTAAGTAAAAGGGGCGGTAAATATTGATATATTTTCTGCTCATCATATACTGTGACACATCGCGATTCCCAAGGTTTACGACATGACGCGTGCTTGGTTCAGATCAAGGTCAAACTGTGGTTGCGGAGACAATGTCAGTTGTGCCAGTACTTGTATAAATAAACATGTAATATTTTAAACAAGTAAAATTTTAAACATGCAACTGGCACACAATAAATAAAAATAAAAAGAAACTAAAGTAAAGAAAATTTAAAATAAATGCATGGAATGCCTCCCTGCTAGCACTAAGTTTAACATCTTCGGCCAGATATGACCACTTAAATCCTCATGGTGGCTTCTTTTCAGGTGTTGGTCTGAAAAATACGTCCTTCACAATCGCACGCACTTTCTGTCTGTGTAGTAGTATATATGGGGACAGCTATGCACTGGTCTTCTTCCATCAGTGGATTATTGTTTTGAGACAGCTGTGTAAGGAGTTTGAGCTCCTGAGACATATCTCAATCTAATTCGTAACAAGTTAATTTTTATTTATTTCCTTTTGAATTATTTAAATTTATGAGTTCTTCATAATATTGATTAAATTTGATCTTCATATGCTCATTTGACAGGTATTATCAACTTACACGATAACATATGAACATGGGTTGTAAGTGAAAATTTTGTAATATTCAATTCTCTAGTTTATTGGAGCCAGCACCTAAAGGCATTAAATATTATAGAATAAAAAAAGGAGAATAATACTGACCAAGTTTACTTAGTAACCGGACGTCTTGCCTAGCAAGCAGTGACTGTTCGCGTCAAACGGTATAAATTGAGTTAGTTAGATAATAATTAAGTTTCTACTTAGTAACCGGACATCATGTCTGGCCAGTAGTGATTGTTCGCGTCAAACGGTAGAGCTTAACTAGTTTAATAAAACTCTTACTCAGTAACCAGACATCTTGCCTCAGTAAGCATTGATTGTTCGCGTCAAACGGTAAAGCTTGATAAAAAAAAATTATTATTTTTTATAAATAAATTTTCATTACCAAAAAAGTGTGAACTCTAACATAACTTTAGGACAAGAATATTACACTCTTTTCAACTACACTTGTGAATATTGTGGGCACAATGAATTGATTAATACCTTAATTGTGTATATGAAGAATGGTAAAAAGTATAGGAGAATTTATGTATTTGGTAATTTAGAAAGAAATAAAACAACTACTAACTTGGATAAGAATTTCACTTTTTAGTTAAACTTCTTATTTATTTATTTTGTTTCTTTTAACTTTTGTGTGATTGTATTTTATTGACGTTTGTGGGTATCATCGCTGTAAGCCCTCACGAGACTATAACTCATCCACTAGGGACAATTATTCTCACCGCTAACCCAAATTTTCTTTGTCGAGTTCCTAAGGATTTAGCATGACTATTCTATTGTTGGCCAGACAATAAAACATGCATTCAAACACATAGAATAATAAATAATTCAATAACAACCTCAAAAGAACAAAAAGATGTAAATTATTTAAATACTATGCTTAAGATCAATTACAACCCTAAACTAATGATTTAGCTACTAATAATGTTCAATAAACACAAGCTATTCATTATCACAAAACAAGAACTCATAAAGATAACACTAAAGAATGAAAGGAATAAAGAACTTTCATTTGCAGTCTTCGGCTTCAATCTCCAGCGCTGATTGAGGAACTCGTTCTTGTCTTACTCTAGGTGTTTTTCAAATGCTTTGAGGCTCCAAAAGTATGTTATGAGTCTTCTTTATATGGGAGTAGGGGTGGCAATTTGGGTCGAGATTCGTTTATTCGTTCGATTCGATTCGCTTTGAAGCGAATGCATGTTTGAAAAAATATATTCGTTAAATAAATGGGTTGATTCGATTCGATTCGTTTATTAAACTAATCGAATATGAATTTAAGTTAATTAATTCGTCTATTCATTTAGGATTCGTTTTATTATTTTCTTTTACTAGTTATTATTATTTTTCAAATAAGATTAGAGAAATTATGGCTAATTACCTTAAAAAGATAACATTGTCGATATTTGGTGACCTATTTTTTGTAAATATATTAATTACGTATTTCATATGTATATACTTATGAAGAATTAATGTAAATAAATTATGGTAATTTATGACATTGAATAATATCATGACTAAACGAATATTCATATTCAATTCGTTTAATAAACAAATCGAATACGAATCATAATATTATGATTCATTTAATAAATGAATCGAATACGAATCCATCACATTTTGATTTGATTTCGTTTATGATTCGAAACGAATTCGATTTGTCAATTCGTTTTGCCACCCCAACCTATGAGCTTTATTTCTTAAGAAATATGAGTTTTTCACGGACCAAGAATCACGTCCGTGTGGCGACGCTGGCTCATTTTGATCGGGCATCGCGACGCTCATAGACCGGCATCGTGACGCGCACAAGAAATTACATTATGCCTCAAATTTGCACTACAACACGTCACGACACATTGACCAACATCGAGACATGCAAGCTGATTATGGAATATGACTCAATTTTTCTCCGAATTTGCCAATTCATTGCTCGTTGAGTCCAATTGAGTCATATTATGATTTAGACCTACAAAACATACCTAAAGTGCATTAGAACTTTCATACAACTTGAGATAACACACAAAATGCAAGATAAAAGGGCAGTAAATATAGACATATTGACCGCTCATCAGTTTACAATTAAAAATTATTGTTGTCTGTCGGCCTCTTTACTTAAAATCGCTATTTACATGTATCCTAAGCACAATGGACATCGAAATGTGTCTTTGAAGACTTGGAATCATTCAACTCAAATTTCTTCGTAATGGAAAATTTGCTCATTTCCATGCACAGAACATTATTCTCATGGAAAAACTGATCGGCACAAATACCACTGAAATTATATTCTGTGAGTATTTTTGGAGAGGTCTAGTTGGATGGCATAACTGGTCACATAAATTGAAGAAGTTGAACTTGACTTGGAACTATAATAGAATGGGCTCTTCGGAGTCATAAACTTATTAATGGGTGTATTGCAATTGTCATCGATATGCATATTATCAAATTGGATTAGAGAGTAACTATCCTGGAAAGATATGTTGGAAACCCATGGCTTGCATGGTATGTTTCAGTTTTGTTACCAAATGATAAAGTTTGGAATATAAGTATCAATGATTGGTAAAATAGACATATTTCATATTTTAAATAATTGGGGTAATATAAATTTAGATGAATGATTGTATCATACAAAAATCATTTACGGAAAGGTTATAATATTTCCCATTTTAGAGTCATTCGAATATGGCAACTAAAGATGGTATTCAATTTTTATAATGGAATATTTGTGTTACCAACTAAATTGGTAGGATCGGTCTCTCACCCGAATGACCAGGGTTCAAGTGCCGGAGTTAAAATTTTAATTATAATAATTTTCCGAAATATTACTGTTTAATGTTTATGCATCCCCGTCCAAAGTTCTTTACCAATTCAATAGACACCCTGTTCAAAAACAGCTTGTTTATGCAACTGACAACTTGTTTGGATGAGTGTTTTCAATATCCATTTTCAAGATTTTTTTTCCCTGAGCTTCAGATTGGAGAACATAAAGCTGAAAATGCTGGTATTAGTTTTACATGATATTTTAATGCTTGTGCAATCAAAATTTTGAATGATATTTTCAAGGGAGGTGTTTTCAAGTTGATATTGTAAATTGGACTGTTTATGTCGCAAGGTTTTCTCGACTGCTTGTTACTGTTCGTCTGGGAAAAGAAACAATGAGCTCTTTATCGTTGGATTATTGTTCAATATTAGCCACTTGGCCTCCCATATCGGAATTCAGGAATTTTCGTAAATTCTAATTTGCCAGTTAGTAGATATGTAATCCTCCTAAGTTTGGATACCTCAGGATCTCACATTGAAGCTCTGGGTTCGAATCCAAGGAGTGTGTTTCTTGTAAAAGCTGAGACAGCCGATAGTTTTTCATGCTCCGCTTAAGCCCGAAAGGGGTAGTTTGACAGTAATATTTCCAACGATTCAAAAAAAAAAAGTATAAATATGTTTTGGGATCTGGGTGTTCCCGATGAGGATGATGAGCTTATTACACAATTGAACAAGGCACCTTGCAGAGACTTCATCTGGGCCAGTACTATCAGCCTTTGATGATTTGGGGACATTGAAAGATATGATGGGTGAGTCACTCAATAACTTGATTGCTGGCAGAGTTTATCTCTCTTTTGATGAAAGTTCTTCCTAACAATTTTAGAATCTGTCCTGCTCCAAACAATTAGGTTTATTGGTTTGTAAACGTTATTGAGGCATTGTAATGTTTCTTCTGAACCAAATGAATATGATGTGTTTTGTAGGGGTGGGCACGGTTCGGTTTGGTTCGGTTTTTAGCCACCAAACCAAACCATATTTTACGGTTCGGATTTTTTACCTCTCAAACCAAACCATTAAATAACGGTTTGGTTCGGATTGGAAATTTTTTAAACCAGCGGTTTACGGATTGGTTCGGTTCGGTTTACGGATTATTATATTTAAAATAAATTTTCATCCACTTAATTGAAGACAAAAAAAAAAAAGTTTATCCAACAAATAGTATGAAGTGCTAGGGTGTAAGCTGTGACTCCATGGAACACATGCACTCCATTAAGAATTGAAAAATGAGGCACAATTAATTCTTGTATTTTTTAAAAATTACCTTGAATAATGATGCTACCATCATTCTAATTAAGAGACAAATTCAACATCTTACTTTCAAGAATAATGATGCTACCATAAAACAAAAAATTTAAGAATAAAAGTATTAACAAATAAATTGAAGAATAAAAGTATTAACAAATAAATATATTAACAACAATTTAAGAATAAAAGTATTAACATACTAATTAAAAGAAAACTAGAATAAAATTAAAAGAAAAATACAATTTTTTTTTTAAAAAATATAATATTTTTTTTTAATTATAACGGTTCGGTTCGGTTTAACAGGTGCGGTTCGGATTAGCTCCTGAACCGAACCGTAACCGTTTGGGGTGGGCCAATCCGAACCGCAAACCGAACCGTTAGAAAAAAACCGTAAATTCGGTCCGGTTTGGTTCGGTTTGTGTTTGGTTCGGTTCGGTCGGTTTTTTTGCCCACCCCTAGTGTTTTGTATAGCAATTGTAATGGGACCATAGGATTCTAAAACGGCATCTGGACATATTGCATCCTTCATTTGCCTTTAACCATGGACCAAAACAGCTTTGTATGTACATTTCTTCTTGGAGTCGGCTGAACAAACAACTAAGAACCAAAGGCAACAAAAAAAGTGAATTACTGGTTAAACTAATTTAATTAACTGAAAAGAAACTAAAAGTTGTAATTTCACTCGAGTACCCAAAAAATGAATTCAAACACTTTTCATTCAATTGAGTTATTATTATGAATTATTAATATAATACATTAAATTATTTATAAGTTTCTTTCTTTCGATGGTCAGATAGAAATATTTTGATCAAACCAATTAATTATATGTCTATATTAACTAACTAAAATCTGTAGGAACCATTTTCCTAGCGCAGCGGAAACGCCTTAGGCACCATAATCGACCTAGAAATTTTTTTTTTTTTTGCCCTTTTCTTTGATGACCGAATCTGACCTGCCCATGATTTGATATTTTGCTTCTGTTTATAACATTATTTCAGCCCTGGAACAGCAGTCTATATCTGATCCGTTTTACACCAAAACGCACGCACAGCTCACCCAAATCAGCCCTAATTAGCGTGTGATGTAGTAATGTTCTAGGTCTAATTTTTCTCACCAAAAAACTACACAACACCCTTCAAATATCCTTTATGTTCCAACTCCGAATGGTCTTATGTGCTATGACTAGTTACTAATAAAAGGAAGTGTGGGCTTCACTCATAAAATAAAATCCTTAAACTCTTTAAAGATTGCAAGAAGGTTTTGAAACCAAATCCCTAAATACTTAGAGATTAAGTTAAGATTTTTCACACCAGAATTTTCTTTTCTCTTTGTTCTTCTTCTTTTTTTTTCATCATTTGAGAGAAAACAATAACAATGATGACTAGATTTTTCAAGAATGAAAAATTAGGGTAAAAAGATAACACAACTATCCTTTTATACTTATGGTTAAATTTTTCAAAATCAAAACAAAAAACAAAAACCCGTCAAAATTCAGTCACTCATTTTTATACACCTAAAATTTGTAACAGTCAACTTATTAATTATCATCATAATGAAAATTATTGTAATGTTGAAAAGGTGTAAATACTATTAATCTAATGTTGAATTTTTTCAAATCATATTTAAAAAAATTCTTCATTTCAATAAATAATATATTAAATAATTTAATATTTACATTAAATTAAATGAATATCTTATAATCATTTATTTTATGAAAAATTATATTAAATATAATATAATGTTATATATGTGATAAAATATATTATTAATCTTATTAATAATAATATATGTATGTGAGTATGTAATTGGACTATCCAATCATATTTAATTTGCTATATTATATCGAGCTAGCACGGGGGCCAAATGGACCTACGATTCCGAGCTCTAATAATCACGGAATATTAATTAAACTCTTAATTAGATATTTCGAATTATTAACTTCAGGTTATTCCACTAAAATATGAAGTTGCACTCTCATTGCAGTAGATATATAAAATAAGCCGAATTACGTCGGTGTCCATCGATATAGTCATTGCATACAGATTGGCTTTTCACGAGTATCTCATAATTAGAGCCGGGTCATAATATCTGTTATACCCCTCTAATTAGTCTTTACATTAAGTACCATTGATTCTCTAATGAACGATTTATTCATAGTTATTATGAATATTAATCTTTCTATTCGCAATAGAAAGACTTAGGCGCTCTAATCGTTCAATACCAAATCAACCTTTAAGGAAGATACTCATTTACTTCTCGCAAGATGAAGTGAAACTCCATATCTATATAAAACGTCCACAGCTACACACCAAACCATGTCCCCAACGTACGTAGCTATTGATCGGGATTGCTACACTACACCAATCCATTTTGTAAATCAAAGGACATAGTCTGTCATGCAGGAGTTCGCAATACACTAAGGATTCAAATCAATCCATATATATTCATCTAGTAGATTGAAATAATTTCTTTATTTAATAGATATTGTAAGAAATTCATTTCTATCTGGGTCCAGTCATATATGATCACATCATATAAGGTGCCTCAATTCTAATGTCACCACATGGATGATCTCGGATCAAGGTCGCCATATATTATAGAATTGACCGCAGCTATAGATAAACTATAACAAAGTACCCGCTTTGTTTGCTCTCTATGGACTATTTTAGATTACTAACTTCAGACTTAAATCTTCTTGTGTATGACACTCATACACTAAGTCTGGGGCCACATGAGTAATCAAGGGTAAATAGGATAATTTACAATATGTGATTTAAATCAAATATTTTTTATATATGAATAATGCATCTTTTATTTCGTAACAAATAATTCCATTTACATTACATTAAGCTTTAGGGCATACATCCCAACAATCTCCCACTTGCACTAGATAAAATGAGACATGTCATGTAATCCTAGACCGTCTATGTGACTTTTAAACACTTCAGCAAACAAGGCCTTTGTAGACAAATCAATCAAGTTCTCTACGGATGCCATCTTCGTGACAAAAATGTCTCATATATGTACTATCTCCTTGATGATATTATATTTCCTTTCTATATGTTTTCCCCTTTTGTGGCTTCTTGGCTCTTTGGAGTTCGCTAATGCACCATTATTATCGTAATAAAGTGTGAGTAGTTTATCATGTCTGGAACAACTTCCAGATCTCCCAAGAATTGTCAGAGCCAGATTGCTTCCTTAGTTGCTTCACTAGCTGCTTCACACTCAGCCTCCATGGTGGAGTCAACAATACAATATTATTTTATTCTCTTCCACACAACGGCCCCACCACCTACGGCGAACACTGATCAAGATGTTGATTTCCTAAAATTGACATCCGTCTGAAAATCAGAGTCTGTATATCCCCTGAGGATCATATCATTACCAGAATATACAAGCATATAATTTCTCGTTCTTTTATGATACTTGAGAATATGTTTCATAGCCACCAATGATCTAGTTATGAGTTAGATTGAAACCTACTGACTACTCCCACTGCAAAACAGATGTCTGGTCTCATGCATAACATACATAAGACTACCAACTATTGAGGCATATTAAATATGTCTCATTTCCACAACTCATTGAGGTGTCTTAGGAGATTGTTCCTTTGACAAATGAATTCCATGTCGATATGGAAAATTTCCTTTATTGGAATTCTGCATCGCAAATCACATAAGGATCTCATCGATATAGAATGTCTGAGATATAGCTAACAATCGTCTCTTGCGATCCCGAATAATCTTGATCCCAAGTATATAACTGGCCTCTCTCAAATATTTCATTTAGAATTGGTTAACTAGTTAGGTTTTAACGTCTAATAATATTTTTACATCGTTCCCAATGTGTAAAATATCATCGATATACAAATAAGAAAAATCATATTTTCGTCAATGACGCGTTTATATACACAAGGCTCATCGACGTTCTGCTTAAAATATAAGACTTGACCGTGGTCTCAAATCTTATGTTCCAAAATCGAGATGCTTTCTTAAGTCTATAAATGGACCTTTGCAGCTTGCAAACCTTTTACTCTTGACTTTGGGCTATGAACCCCTTCGGTTGTACCATATAGATACACTTATCGAGATTTCCATTCAAAACATACAGTCTTTACATCCATCTGCTAATCTCATAGACATAATATGTGACAATGAATAGAAGAGTAACGGATGGATTTGAGCATGGCTACTGGCGAGAAAGTCTCCTCATAGTCAAATCTCTCTTTATGGGTATAACCCTTGGCCACTAGCATAGCCTTAAAGGTATGTACCTTCTCATTTGTTCCCCTCTTTTCTCTTATAGATCCATTTGCAACCTATTAGTTTTACCCTATCAGGTTGGTCTATAATTTCCTAGACTGAGTTGGAGTACATAGACTCCATCTCAAGGTTCATGGCTTGAGCCATTCCTCTTTATCACGATAGGTCAATGGATCATCTACATATCACTGGATGTGAAAACTTATGCCTCTTCAACTTCTAGAAAGCGATCAGGTTATCGTACAATCATCTCATTATGTCTAGGAGGAAAGTCATTCTGACATACTTACATTTGACACTCAGATGTCAAAGGTGCTATGTTTTTGTCAACAGTTATTGACGATGGAGTGCTAGTCGAGCCAGCAAGTAACTTCTTCAGTAACACTTTACAGTGAGGTTTAAACTCCCTTATATAGTCCTCCTCAAGAAACGTAGTGTTTGTCGGCACAAACACTTTATTATCTTCCGGACTATAAAAGAACCGACATCTAGTCTCCTTAAGATTTCCTAAAAATAGGCACATCTGATAACATAACTTAGTAGTCTCTCTCTTCACCACATGTGCTGGACACCCCCATATGCGAAAATGTCATAAACTAGTGTGGACAACAGAACCTGGGCGACGCCGTTTCTAGGCTCGCATTTCTGGTTGGGAAGTACTAAATAATATGGAGTCGCCACCCGTGTGAACCGGGACAAAGATTTAAGGCCGCACTCACCCCTCGCAAGGGAAGACCTCAAACCGTTGGGTTCGGAATGGTCCCTTACTCATGTCACTTGTAATGAAAGGATTTATGTAACAATTTAATCGAGCTAAGTACATTTATTTCCCAAATATCATGCTTCTAGATTCATATGCATACATCAACAAGTTCATCACAACATGCAACATCACATGACAATCTCATGAACATATTTCAATCCTATGATATGGAAAACTAAGAACAACCTAATCATGCTTGAGTACTATCTCACGAGCCTATTAACCAAATAACCTGCTAACAGCTAATCATGCTTGAATACAATCCCAAGAACACATATAATGGATAAATGCAAGAATACAAATAATACGGTTGGCTATATAACACAAGAAAGATCAACCAAGAGACAATTATGCACGAATATGATAAGACAGACTCAGTTCAGTGTGTACGCGTTCGTAAACGCGTCGAACGTAAACATAAGGTTCGCGTTCGTATGGTGTTGATAACGCGTTCGAACGGAAATAAGACAGAATGCTCGCGTTCGTATGGCGTTTGATAACGCGTTCGAACGTAAATGAACAGAATGCTCGCGTTCGTATGGCGTTTGATAACGCGTTCGAACGAAAGTGAGACCTGATGCATGACAAGGCAAAATACATGCGCGTTCGAGTTGCGTTCGTAAACGCGTTCGAACGGGAACAGACCTGATGCATGAAATAGGACGCAATACATAAATGACAAAATAAAGGGGCGCGTCGAAGTACTGCCGTAAAGGTGGCCTTTTGGGGGCTTGATCTCTCAAAGAGAGGACCTTTAGACCAACATACTAAGCCCATGCGCTCGACTGAATCATGCATACATAGAATGAAAGCAATATATTAAACATAGTGTGCCCGATTGAACGTATCTTGTATCCAACCGAACACACATCAACCGGCGCGGCAAAGCCTCGTGTTAAGGGCTTTAGCCCCTCCCCATAGGGGATCTCACATCGCACTTACTAAGCCCATGCGCTCGGTTGAATCATGCATACAAAAATAAAGACAATCATATCAAACTAAGTATGTCCGATTGAACGTATTTCGCATTCAACCGAACCACATCAATCGGTGCGGCAGAGCATCGTGGTGAAGGATTTTAACCCTCCGATTAGGGAACCTTTCATCGCACTTACTAAGCCCATGCACTCATCGTATCATACGGGAATAAACAACATGCAGAATTTAAATAACAAGAAATAGATAGACCAAATCAACACAAAACAAGAGAAGGTGCCGTTTACTCAAGTGGTACGTGGAGTTGTGTCCCAAGTACAGACCGCACTACCGTCCATTCGGATTCGGCTACGGAATTTACGTCTGGGTTTCCATCCTATATACCACAAGAGACGACACTCTTCCATTTCATTCAAGGCACAACATGCATCCATAAACGACTCTCATGCGAATAAAAATCAATAACAAAGAAACGGATAGAAACTAATGAAAAAGTGCCCTCAGGTCTAACCTTTTAAGTCGTCTCTCGGACTCGCGTTTCAAGAAGATCGGAAGGGGTAAAGCTCCGCAACTCTTCCGGTTCACTGGTTCACTGCTCTCGTTCGTTGTCTTATGTTTTGGGTCGTCGTCCTCCGTCTTTTGCTGCTGTTTTGACTCCGATTCGCTGCCGCTGCTACTGTTTTGCTGCTGTATTTTAGTTACTGTTTTTGGGATGTTTTGCTACTGTTTTGGGTGTTATTTTTGGTGGTGTTATGGTGTGGTTCGGGGGGCTGTTTTATGTGTGTGTTTAGGGCTGTTTGGGATGTGTTTTTCGGTGAGGTGAGGGGGCTGTTCGGGATGGTTTTGGTCAAGGCGATGGGAGTTCTTGGGTTTGTGATCTTTTGTTATTGAGAGTGAGGGAGAATTTGGTCTATGAGCTTGGGTGTTTCTTATGTGAATGAGCTCGCTAGCCCTGAGAAGGTTGGTGAAGGGTTCTTTTTATAGGCAAAAGGGTTAGGCTTGACAAGGAAAGGGATTGATTGGCTTGGATAAGGGAAGTCAAAGATTGATGGGGACAAATCTTGGCTAGATAGGGAAGGTTGAATATTTAGTTTATGTTAATTAGGCATACAATATTTTAAAGTTGGGAATAATATATTGGTTGATTGATTTTAACTTGGTATGATTATATTTGATTGGTTTAGATTAGGCATTTAGTTGTTGGTTGATTTAATTAGGCATGCAATTTCTTTAATTTGTGTAAGTATTTTATTTAATTGGTATATGATTTTTAGATTTGTTTTGATTTCACCATGTGTTAAATATGTGTTTTAAGTGGGCTTTGGCGTGTGGGCCAAGGGTTTGGGCGAATTGGGCTTAATGTGAGGCTAGCAGCAAAACCAGAATTACCGACACCGTTCGAACGCTTACTCGAATGCGGCACCAACGTCCGCAATCTGCCTTATGTTCGAACGAAGTAACGAACGCAGCACCAGCGAAAACAGTGAACCTTGTTTATTCTGAATTCCCCTTCCGATGTCCGTTTTCCGTGACCTCCGTGACTTAAAAGGTAGTGTCTCCAAAATGAGACTCATCATAGGGACTCATGTGTAAAAATGCAGTGCCTACAGTCGCCCCACTTGATGGGACTTGTGTAATGTGCAACAGTGACAATCCTATCAAAGTATGCAATGCATTTTCACTTACCTGGCTCGCCAGCTGCCACTTTGACTTACAATGTGTTGAGTTGAGTTGATTGGATGGTGAGGTACTGCGACCCCTGGTTCATTCCCGAACCGTGCTTCCATTCTTGGAGTGTCATTCCCATCTTGTTCATTCTCGAACTGTGTTGAGATGAGGCTATATTCCTCTCGAGCTTTATTCCCGAACTGTTGAGGTGAGGCTTTATTCCTCCCGAGCTTTATTCCCGAACTGTTGAGGTGAGGCTTTATTCCTCCCGAGCTTTATTCTCGAACTGTTAAGATGAGGCTTTATTCCTCCGAGCTTGTTCCCGAACTGTTGACATGAGGCTTTATTCCTGAACTGTGTTGAGATGAGGCTTTATTCCTCTAGGCTTTCTTCCTTCAATTATGTTGATCGTGGGCTTTGTTCCCGAATTGTGTAGAGAGTGAGCTTTGTTCCCTGACTGTGTTAACTGTGGGCTTTATCCATGAACTGAGCTGAATGCAGGCTTTCTTCCTGAATTGTACTGAATGTGGGCTTTATTCCCGAACTGCACTAGATGTGGGCTTTATTCCCGTACTGAGCTGAATGCAGGCTTTCTTCCTGAAATGAACTGAATGTGGGCTTATTCCCGAGTTTGCTGGACGTAGGCTTTCTTCCTGAATTGTATTGAATGTGGCTTTATTCCCGAACTGCACTGAATGTGGGCTTTATTCCCGTACTGAGCTAAATGCAGGCTTTCTTCCTGAACTAAACTGAATGTGGGCTTTATTCCCGAGTTTGCTGGACGTAGGCTTTCTTCCTGAATTGTATTGAATGTGGGCTTTATTCCCGAACTGCACTGAGTGTGGGCTTTATTCCCGAACTGTGCTGACATGAGGCTTTCTTCCCCATGAGCTTTGTTCTCAAACTATACTGATATGAGGCTTTCTTCCCCTTGAGTTTGTTCTCAAACTATACTGACATGAGGCTTTCTTCCCCTTAAGCTTTGTTCTCAAACTATACTGATATGAGGCTTTCTTCCCCTTGAGCTTTGTTCTCAAAAATACTGATATGAGGCTTTCTTCCCCTTGAGCTTTATTCCCAACTATACTGATATGAGGCTTTCTTCCCCTTGAGCTTTGTTCTCAAACTATACTGATATGAGGCTTTCTTCCCCTTGAGCTTTATTCCCGAACTATACTGACATGAGGCTTTGTTCCTGGATTGTACCGAATGTAGGCTTTATTCCCGAGCTGAACTAAATATAGGCTTTCTTCCTTAACTGATATGGGCCTCGCCCTCCATCTGATATGGGCCTCGCCCCCGAGCTGACATGGGCCTCGCCCCCAAGCTAAAGATGATGTGGGCCTCGGCCCTGAACTGATACTGATGTGGGCCTCGCCCTCAAACTGATATTGATATGGGCCTCGCCCCTATGTTGATATTGATGCTAATATTGATGCTTCTGACTGGCTTTCATTTGCCGCTTTCTCTCTTTCTTCTTCAAATCCTGTGAATACAAAACAAACACAAAACACAAAAAGGAATGCAAAATATGTTAGTGTATGCATGCATGCGTGAATGAGTTTCCTATCTCGTTGGGTTAGCTCTTCCGTCAATTCCATTGATGACCATTCTTCTCTTAGGGAAAGTACCATTTCCACCTGTCTACCCTGATTTGTTCCAGGAACCTGTTTCTTTCCAAGTCTAACAGTTTCACTGTCTCCATTTCCTAATTCCTGAATGGCTAACTTATCTTTTCTGCTTGCTTTTTGAGGATTCCCTACGCTCTGAGCATCACATTACCAAGATTGAACACACTCATGTTGCAAGTTTGAAAGTAATAGTCTTAGGCAAATAAATGAAATGATCGCCTTTATTATTGTTGAGGAAACGTTCGAACAGGTAAACAAAATCAATGTCTTTATTAAAAGTGCAAGATAAACTAGGAGAAAACAGTGCCCTCTTCTTCAACCCATGGTTCTTCACCATTGTTATCCCTTATTCCTATGAAGCTGAGTGGTTGAGAGTTCGGAGGACAAGGGTTTCGGGTAGGCCAGAGTTGATCATGTAGTTGGGTAGGGGATTTCTGTGTGTGTTGGGTTGTTCTTTCTCTGGGTCGGGTATTGTATGGGCATCGATGAGGTTTTGGATTTCATGTTTGAGGCGGGCGCAGTTGTCGGTGTCATGGCATTTTCTTGGTGGAAGTGACAGTATAAGTTTAAGTTCATGTGAGGTGGCACAGGATTTGGAATGGGCCTAGGTTCCAAAGGTTTTAAGAGTCCTTGCGCCTTCAGCTTTTCGAATACCGTTGACAGAGGCTTACCAAGGTTAGAAAATCGTCTGTTCTTAATGGCAGTGACCTCAGCAGTAGCAGGCATAGTCCCTGAATGTCCCCCAATATTCATTCTGTTCTGTCCATAAAACTTTCTGTTCTCGGCTTCCTCCTCCTCAATATCCATAACGGTCTCCCTCAGCTGTCGAAAATCAGTAATCATCGAAGTCATTCTCCTCAGTTTGCCATAAATAGAGGGCTTGGTGCCCTGATGATCATTTTGATCTGGTCCTTTTCTGAGGGCGGGTCTGCATCTTCAGAAGCTGGCTCCTCCAGCGGTCCACATATTCCTTGAAATTTTCCTCCGGCTTCTGCTTGATATTTTCTAAGTCACGGAGTGACAAGTCAATCTCCAGGTCCGTGACATATTGTTTTAAGAAAGCATCAGCTAGCTCCCTCCAATCTTCCTTAACCTGCTTGTCCAGGTTATGGTACCATACTACGGGTGCCCCCTCGAGTGGCATCCCAAACATTTTCTGTACCTGGCGCTGAGACAAGCCAACTGAACTCAGAACAGACACATACTGACGGAGATGCACCCTCGGATCTCCATTCCCATTGAACTTAGCCAAATCCGGCATCTTAAACTGCGCTGGCCACTGCTCCTCAAACTTCATTGTCTCATAATCTAGCAAATCTTCATTCTTACCCCTCTCTTGCGGGTAACGAATTCAACCTGATCCATGAGTTCTGTATCTCGGCTTGAGACCCAATCACTCTGTCTGTTGCATACTCTGCCATATCATCATCAAAAGTGGGGATATCATCCCCCAACCCATTCGGAGGCTCCTCGCGCCTTACATTCTCAGAATTTCCCCCAGCACGGGGCACAGCCATATTTGTCATGGCAGTAGTCAAGGCTTGCAATTGTTCAGTGACCTTGGCGAGACCGTTTTCAACTGATCCATACGGGACACCTCAATATCTGATTCACTCATGTCTGTTTCCAGTATTTTGATGAGTCTTCCCTTTTTTCTAACCCAACGGGGATCTATGATGGCTTTCAGAACACAAGGGTTAACATGATGTATGTATGCATGATGTGCATAAGAGGCATATAACATATAAATCATACTAAGTCAATAAAATTTTCAAACCAGTCGGCCCATTATCATTTTAGAAGCTTTTGGGCTGACTGTCATAGGAGTGAACTCATCCCAGTTTAAATGGCCCAACGAGTTTATGTCTCATGGCAAGGAGCCCAACTAAATCCAAATGGTAACATTCCGAACACAAGCACAAGGTGGCTCATCAACACATAGAAGCCTTTGGCCCAATCGTCATAAAATACGTTCTTGTCCCAGTTTAAATGGCCCAACAAGCCCATATCTCATGACAAAAGACACAGATGGATTCAAATAGCAATGTTCTCAAACATAATCATACAAGGAAGATATTATAAACATAAAATAATAACTTCTACCGTGTGGCCCACCATCATTTCAGAAGCTTTGGGCCTAATTGTCATAAGATACGAACCTGCCCCAGTTTAAATGGCCCAGCAAGTTCGCATTTTTGACAAAGAGTCCAATTCATCAAATGATAATGGTCCTAAAGCACAAGGAAATATTTGTTATAGGCTATACAACCCGGTCTACGCATGGGTTCGTGAGAGTGTGGACAAAGGCTCTCATCGGCGAAGGGTGGCCCACAACTAGGTCTCCCCCATCAAGGGTTCGAGCAACCAAGTGAGCACATCCTTTTTTTACACTAAGGTACGTGCCAATGAGCTATGGTGTGTGACAGACTGTCAAATGGATTTCCCGTTGTAGATTCCCCAGAGGGAAGGTGGAGCGAGGCTCACTTAAATACCCAAGCCTCTTAGGCTCTTATCGCTTGTTGTCAGGAATAAACAACGAGTCCTCCAAATTAGTCATCACAAAAGGCTACGAGTAGATGGCTATCTAGGTGTCTTCACAGCTTTTCCTTCTAGAAAGGTAGTGAGTGAAGGAAGACACTGAACCATTACCTAGCCTCAAAGTGCCCTTGATTAAACCCCCACTTTATCCACTATAGACATGGCCAATTAAAACATAAATCCAAACATTACAAGACAATATTTCGGGGCCAACTCTCTATCCCCAGTGCAGTCGCCAGACTGTGGACAACAGAACCTGGGTGACGCCGTTTCTAGGCTCGCATTTCTGGTTGGGAAATACTAAATAATATGGAGCCGCCACCCGGTGTGAACCGGGACAAAGATTTAAGGCCGCACTCACCCCTCGCAAGGGAATACCTCATACCGTTGGGTTCGGAATGGTCCCTTACTCATGTCACTTGTAATGAAAGGATTTATGTAACAATTTAATCGAGCTTAAGTAACATTTATTTCCACAAATATCATGCTTCTAGATTCATATGCATACATCAACAAGTTCGTCACAACATGCAACATCACATGACAATCTCATGAACATATTTCAATCCTATGATATGGAAAACTAAGAACAACCTAATCATGCTTGAGTACTATCTCACGAGCCTATTAACCAAATAACCTGCTAACAGCCTAATCATGCTTGAATACAATCCCAAGAACACATAGAATGGATAAATGCAAGAATACAAATAATACGGTTGGCTATATAACACAAGAAAGATCAACCAAGAGACAATTATGCACGAATATGATAAGACAGACTCAGTTCAGTGTGTGCGCGTTCGTGTAGCGTTCGTAAATGCGTTCGAACGGTAAACAGAAGGTTCGCATTCATATGGCGTTTGATAACGCGTTCGAACGGAAATGACGACAGAATGCTCGCTTTCGTATGGCGTTTGATAACGCGTTCGAACGTAAATGAAACAGAATGCTCGCGTTCGTATGGCGTTTGATAACGCGTTCGAACGAAAGTGAGACCTGATGCATGACAAGGCAAAATACA
>SKCR01013219.1:0-21390 GCA_019454045.1 Zanthoxylum bungeanum
CCTTACTCTTGTTCTTTATATTTATCTTACATTGAGGACAATGCAAGTTCTAAGTTTGGGGGTGTGTGCATGCTGTTTACTTGCTATTTAGTTGTTTAACTGTTTACTTGCTATTTAGTTGTTTAAATTTATTGAAAAAAAAAATATTTTTAGTCATAGATAGTAAAGCATAAATCCTGTGATGATATTGTTTGTTTATTGATGAAATTTTAGAAACGATAAGTGCCCGATTTACTTTTATCTGATGCCCTAAATAACTGATCTATGTTAGACTCGTAAGTACTTAAAAACAGATTTTTAACAGTGAAAACTTAAGTAGTTAACAAGATGACTGGTTGAAGAAATTGCATGTCGATGAATGACCATTTGCTTAGATATCTATCTTGATTTGCTAGTGTTATGAAGTGTGGTATAGCTAAAAATAAAAATGTCTCTAAAGAAAGAAAATAAACCACCTATAACCGATAAGCGTGAAGCTACCCATGGGCGAGTATTAGGACCACAATGAGGAGAAATGCTACCTTAAAGGGTAGGTGAGTTGAAAAGAAAAAAAGTGCAAAAAGAAAAGCAAAAAGAGACAAGAAAATAAGAGAAAAATCATACTATACTGAGCACAAAATAAAGCAATTGTTGACGGCTGATTTTGGTCTCAGGGCAATATGGGAATATCACCTCCGAGATAATCCTCCTTCAATAGTGAATTTGTTTGGTTATGGGGGACCAAAAGCAAACTTAGCAAAAGACAGATAAATGCACCAATCAACAAGGAGATTTAACGTGGTTTGGCGGATCTTGGTCCGACCTACGTCCACGGGCACAAAAAGGATGATACTTTTATTACTGAGATATGCTTCTCGGATCTCTTTTGTGTTTACAAGTCAGAGCTTGATGATTCTGATGCCCACTTTTAACCTTCAACTTGTTACTCTTATTCTCTCTTTTTTGTTGTTGTCTTTCCCTTCACTCTACCCTCCTATTTATAATGGTGAAGAAATCATATTCCTATTTGTACAAGAATTTCCTAGTTGAAACTATTCCTTTTCCCATAAGGATTCATAATCAAAACTACATTTACTTCATTTATCCTATTAGGATATTAACTCACCAGTTTTCCTCATGAAAATAGGATAACTTGTCATCTTATCCACGAGGATAGGGTGTTATCTTCAGGAGCACGCCTCGCTATATGGTCGGTCTTCATGAGGTCGGTCACAATAGTTTTTTGTACTGAGAGTGCTGCTGTCGACCTGATAATTGCTCGGTCATCCAATCTTTAAGTGGTCGGGTTAACGATCTTAAGTGCTCGGCCCCTGACTCATGTGGTCGGGTCGGTATTAATGATCCGGACCAATAAGGGAATTACCCTTTTTCCCCTGTCGTGCTGCTTAAATGACATAGTGCCCGGAAAACACCATCAACATTTGTCCCCTAGTTCTCGGTTCCAACGAGTATACAAGTTGGTGCCGGGAACTATAAAAAGATGGTGTGCTGATCGCCTTGCTGGTGGTCGCTCCAGAAATCACAGAGAAAAACGCATTGGTTGCAAACCTGGTCATTCCTGCCACCTTCATGTGCTCAGTCAACGAGGATCCCGATATCTACCCGTGGAGACAATGCTTTGCCCTTATGCTGACGACGACCGACTCGGTGGGACGTAACCCGACCCCGAGCTGAAATGAACACTTGGCTCCGGGGGAAATGTTACGTCCCCAGACCAAAAGGACTGACTCGGTGGGACGTAACCCAACCCCGAGCTGAGATGAACACTTGGCCCTGGGGGGTTGTCACGTCCCCAGGCCAAAAGAACGGACTCAGTGGGACGTAACCCGACCCCGAGCTGAGATGAACACTTGGCCCTGGGGGGTTGTCACGTCCCCAGGCCAAAAGAACGGACTCGGTGGGACGTAACCCGACCCCGAGCTGAGATGAACACTTGGCCCTGGGGGAATGTTACGTCCCCATACCAAAAGGACGGACTCGGTGGGACACGACCCGACCCCGAGCTGAGATGAACACTTGGCCCTGGGGGAATGTTACGTCCCCAGACCAAAAGGACGGACTCGGTGGGACGTAACCCAACCCCGAGCTGAGATGAACAATTGGCCCTGGGGGGTTGTCACGTCCCCAAACCGAAAGGACGGACTCGGTGGGACACGACCCGACCCCGAGCTGAGATGAACACTTGGCCCTGGGGGAATGTTACGTCCCCAGACCAAAAGGACGGACTCGGTGGGACGTAACCCGACCCCGAGCTGAGATGAATACTTGGCCCTGAGGGAATGTTACGTCCCCAGACCAAAAGAACGGACTCGGTGGGACGTAGCCCGACCCCGAGCTGAGATGAACACTTGGCCCTGGGGGAATGTTACGTCCCCAGACCAAAAGAACGGACTCGGTGGGACGTAGCCCGACCCCGAGCTGAGATGAATACTTGGCCCTGGGGGAATGTTACGTCCCCAGACCAAAAGGACGGACTCGGTGGGACGTAACCCGACCCCGAGCTGAGATGAACTCTTGGCCCTAGGGGAATGTTACGTCCCCAGACCAAAAGAACGGACTCGGTGGGACGTAGCCCGACCCCGAGCTGAGATGAATACTTGGCCCTGGGGGAATGTTACGTCCCCAGACCAAAAAGACGGACTCGGTGGGACGTAACCCGACCCCGAGCTGAGATGAACACTTGGCCCTGGGGGAATGTTACGTCCCCAGACCAAAAGAACGGACTCGGTGGGACGTAGCCCGACCCCGAGCTGAGATGAATACTTGGCCCTGGGGGAATGTTACGTCCCCAGACCAAAAGGACGGACTCGGTGGGACGTAACCCGACCCCGAGCTGAGATGAACTCTTGGCCCTAGGGGAATGTTACGTCCCCAGACCAAAAGAACGGACTCGGTGGGACGTAGCCCGACCCCGAGCTGAGATGAATACTTGGCCCTGGGGGAATGTTACGTCCCCAGACCAAAAAGACGGACTCGGTGGGACGTAACCCGACCCCGAGCTGAGAGAAACCAAGTGACCTCGGCGGAACGAATCCAGCCCCGAGCCGAATAAACAAGTGGCCTCGGCGGAACGAATCCAGCCCCGAGCCGAATAATCCAAGTGGCCTTGGCGGAACGAATCCAGCCCCGAGCCAGGTAATCCAAGTGGCCTTGGCGGAACGAATCCAGCCCCGAGCCAGGTAATCCAAGTGGCCTTGGTGGAACGAATCCAGCCCCGAGCCAGGTAATCCAAGCGGTCTCGGCGGAACGAAATCCAGCCCCGAGCCGAATAACCAAGCGGCCTCGGCGGAACGAATCCAGCCCCGAGCCGAATAATCCAAGCGGTCTCGGCGGAACGAAATCCAGCCCCGAGCCGAATAACCAAGCGGCCTCGGCGGAACGAAATCCAGCCCCGAGCCAGGTAACCAAGCGGCCTCGGCGGAACGAAATCCAGCCCCGAGCCGACTAACCAAACGGCCTCGGAGGAACGAAATCCAGCCCCGAGCCGAATAAACATCGGCCTCGGCGGTACAAGAGCAGACCCGAGCCAGGAAGAAACATCGATCTCGGCGGTACAAGAGCAGACCCGAGTCGGAAAGAAACATCGGTCTCGGCGGTACAAGAGCAGACCCTAGCCGGAAATAAACATCGGTCTCGGCGGTACAAGAGCAGACCCGAGCCGGAAATAAACATCGGTCTCGGCGGTACAAGAGCAGACCCGAGCCAGGAAGAAACATCGATCTCGGCGGTACAAGAGCAGACCCGAGTCGGAAAGAAACATCGATCTCGGCGGTACAAGAGCAGACCCGAGTCGGAAAGAAACATCGGTCTCGGCGGTACAAGAGCAGACCCGAGCCGTAAAACAAATATCAAAACCATTGTGTGAGCCATAACAAACAAGCATAATCAAATGTCAACCTAAGTCAGAAGAGGTTTTACTCACCTTTTTGGGATCTGTTGCCTTTCTTGCAACTCTACAAGGGTCACTACAAGCAATGATCTTCTTAATACATCATTTTCTGCATCTCAGCATTCCACGCATCCGACCGGATGACTTCCGCTATCAACTTGGTCGACCTCAAAAACCGAATGGTCTATGTACACACTGAGATAGCCTTCTTTCACCAAGTCTTCCACCTGCTCCCGCAGGTCTCTGCACCCATTCGTGGCATGTCCCCTTACGTTATGGTAGATACAGTATGCCCTACTATTTCCCTCTTCAATCGGGAACCTTCTCAAATTAGGCTCGGCCAACAGACATTTGTCCTGGATTTCCCGAACTATCTGGGTCATAGGTTTGTTCAGGGGGGTGTATATTGTCCTTCCCGCGACACGGTTGACTTGGACAGGTGACTTTATCTCTTGAACATTACTACTCGGAGGTGTCGGTCTGAGTTTCTTCTGCTCCGGGACCGATCTCCTCAAATTTCTGATCGAAACCCACTGATTGTCTGACCTGAGTATCTTAGCCTTTCGGGTGTCTACTCCCCGGACAATCTTTTTCTCCTCCTCTATTAAGATAAACTTCATGGCCAACTCCAGGGCAGTGGCATAATCCGATACGTCTTGAATCCTTAGGTGAGTCCACAACTTCCCGACCTTCAGACCTCCCTTGAGACTTTCTAGCTCTTCCGATGACTCGTACGCTCCGACCTCGAGCACTAAATTGTGGTACCTTTCAATAAAATTCCTCAGGGGCTCATCATCCCCCTGCTTCATCAGTCTCAATTCTCCCACCATTTTCTTTGGGACGCATGCCCCTTTGAAGTGTCGTATGAATGACTTCCTCAGTTGTGCGAAGTTGCTGATGCTCCTTGGGGCTAGGCTTCTATACCATAGAATGGCCGGTCCGGCCAGAGTTAGGGGGAACACTTTGCAGATGGCGTCCCCTGTTACCCCTTGCACCTCCATTAGTAGGACCAAACCTTCAATGTGGGTTTTGGGATCGGTATGGCCCTTGTATGGTGTCATGGTCGGCATGCTGAATCTTTTTAGGAATTTTGCCGACCTTATTTCTTCTGTGAAGGGAGATTCAACCTCGTCATCCCGAGCATCTGATGTATCAGTTTTGGGGTTTACTCCCCACTTGGCCATTTCTTTTCTTAACCAAGACTTTATACTGCCATCTGTGTCACTATGCTGCCTCCCGCGGCCTCCTTCGCGTCTGTCACCACGGGTGTGGCGTTCCTTATGACCTGAGACTTCCCGTCCAGTTTCACCATGCTTCATATTTCCCCTTCTGGTGTCGCAGGGGCTATCATAGGAAGAATATGGTGATTGTCTCCCCTCTTCTTCTTCCCACGTATCCTCCGTTTGTAAATCTTTTTCTACCACTACGGACCTCATCCCGTAGGGACCCTTCCTCATCGGTTCATCGTCATCACTCACATCGGCGACCCTTTTTCCATCTGCTTTTTCACCTCTTCTTCGACTGGTTCCGACTTCGGGTCTTTCGTTGTTCGTTTCCTCCATTCTCTTCAGTTTGTTCATCATGGATTTCAGAAGGATTTGATTTTCCTCCCTATCTTTCCTCATATTTTCCTCCATTTTCTCCATCCAATCTGCAGCCGAGCTCCCTGATGATTGGTGGTTTCCGCCTTCCGCCATCGTCTCACTACGCGAGTTGCTTTTTGTTCGATTTCCCCACAGACGGCGCCAACTGTTGACGGCTGATTTTGGTCTCAGGGCAATATGGGAATATCACCTCCGAGATAATCCTCCTTCAATAGTGAATTTGTTTGGTTATGGGGGACCAAAAGCAAACTTAGCAAAAGACAGATAAATGCACCAATCAACAAGGAGATTTAACGTGGTTTGGCGGATCTTGGTCCGACCTACGTCCACGGGCACAAAAAGGATGATACTTTTATTACTGAGATATGCTTCTCGGATCTCTTTTGTGTTTACAAGTCAGAGCTTGATGATTCTGATGCCCACTTTTAACCTTCAACTTGTTACTCTAATTCTCTCTTTTTTGTTGTTGTCTTTCTCTTCACTCTACCCTCCTATTTATAATGGTGAAGAAATCATATTCCTATTTGTACAAGAATTTCCTAGTTGAAACTATTCCTTTTCCCATAAGGATTCCTAATCAAAACTACATTTACTTCATTTATCCTATTAGGATATTAACTCACCAGTTTTCCTCATGAAAATAGGATAACTTGTCATCTTATCCACGAGGATAGGGTGTTATCTTCAGGAGCACGCCTCGCTATATGGTCGGTCTTCATGAGGTCGGTCACAATAGTTTTTTGTACTGAGAGTGCTGCTGTCGACCTGATAATTACTCGGTCATCCAATCTTTAAGTGGTCGGGTTAACGATCTTAAGTGCTCGGCCCCTGACTCATGTGGTCGGTTCGGTATTAATGATCCGGACCAATAAGGGAATTACCCTTTTTCCCCTGTCGTGCTGCTTAAATGACATAGTGCCCGGAAAACACCATCAACAGCAATTATAGAGCATAATTGAGATATCTAGGTTGGTTTGACCCATCGATTCTAATTTTTAAACGAAATCATTGAGTTGGCTTACTTAGGAGTCAAGCTGTGACCGAACCTTTACACACACACACTGTGAGTCTAGCTTAGATAATTTACTCAAGAATTTGGATTCGAGTTGCAATTGTGTACTTTGAAGGTTCTCTAATTTCATTTATAAACTTTCTTTGAGGAAAATTTTATGTGCAACTATCGGGACTATGTTTTGTTATTTTTATATTTTTGCATGATTGTGTGTGAATGACGTTTGTGGGTGTCGTCGCTGTAAGCCCTCACGAGACTATAACTCGTCCACTAGGGCCACCTAGGGGTTTAAAGGCTTGTTGCATAGGCTAAATGCAATCGTGATCCCTACGAAAGTGGCTTAGTTAACTTAGTTATCTTTAATTATTTATATGAATTTAGTTTTTATTTAGTCTTTTGCTCGGGACTAGCAAAATCTTAAGTTTGGGGGTGTTTGATAAGTGTGGTTTACACCCACTTATTTCGGTATTCTTAGCTTATTATTTTGTTATGTTTCGAGTCATTTAATGTCATTTATAGTTTATTTTATGTCTTATTTGTAGGAAGCATTAGAACATCGATAATGGAGCAAATACGTGTGTTTCGGGACCTATTGGGAGCATCAGACTCAGGAAACAGTAAAAATCAGCATCAGCTGCGCACTGAAATTAAAAAAGGATATAACTTTTGATCTAAAAAGAGTTAAGAGACCCATAATATATCGATTTATATCTACTCGAGGAGATATAGTCATTTACATACATTTTCCAGGGATTTGGGCGCCGCAGCGCCCACTGTTCGGCGCCGCAGCGCCCCCTGCGGAAGAAACCCTGCGCAAGCCAGGAAAGTGCTCCATTATAAATATATTAGTTCCTCCTATTTTATTATTTTTATATTTTATTTATTTATTAAAAATCTTTATTATTTATCGTCTAAATAAAGTTAGGATTATCAATTGTAGTACTTAATGCGAGTTAACGCAATCTCTGTGGGTTCGACACTCTTTCATTGATTTATACTAAAACTTGACATCGTACACTTGCGGTACGATAATAAAATATCACAACAGAAGCGCACTATAAGATGAATGTCCTTAAATAAAGTTTCCGGTCAAGATTTACTAACACAGGTCGGTTAGTAAAATCCACTGAGACCAGTACATGTCGTATATCGTGACTTGGTCCGATGGTTTATCCCAATGAACCATGAGTCTTGGGAGACTCGTATAGACATGTAGGTTTTTATTTGATAAGACATTGAACGACTCACTGAAGATTTCCTAATAGATGGTACATCAACGTCAATAGGAATCTTCTCGAGTTGAGTGAGCATAGTGGTCCTTCAACTTGCGATACCACAGTGGGATATATGAGTTATCCTCCACACTTTTATGGAAGTCATGTCATCGATCTATTCATGATTAGACCTTCGTCTGTTCGTTGGGTGTGGACTGATGTTCATGATATCCAATGCGTATCAAGACAAGATCCGTCAGTCCTGTGTACATGGAATAGGCATCTTCACGTGTTTACGATCTAGTAAATCCATGACTGTGGTATAACTTTGGAAATCAGTTTCGAGTGTTATTTAGAGATCGTAAATTGAAAGTCAATTGTATTATATCGAATGGATTTGACGTTTTCATCAATATCTCAGGTATAATACGGATAGCCTGTGACAGAGGGATTATACATATGCAATGACCTCGGCTTGCATAGCTTAGCGAGATTATTCATGGTCGTCATAATCCATGAGTGGGTGGATTATGGACACGAAATTGGATTTCATGACGGATAAACCTAAACTTAGAGAGTCCCACGATATGAAGTGTACTCGTTGAGCACTTGGGCAACGCGATATGAGTAATACAAATTATTCATTATACTTCACCAGATTAAGTGAGTTAATTCTGATCGTTTAATTGGTTAAACGACAACACATGTATTAGGGGATTTTGGTCAATCCTAATTATTGTATATTTGTATTTGATGCATAATACTATTAGATACACATTAATTATTTGTCAAATGAGATTTTGACACATGTCATAAATATATGTATTTATTATTTATTGTAAATAAAAATACATATATAATAATAATTATATTAATTAATTATTTGAATATTTAATTGTTAAATATTTAAATAATTAATTAATAAACTTTTTCCATAATTATTATGAAATTTGTCCAATTATTATTTGAACACATGACATGAATTTATTAAGCTAAATGTGTGTCAATTTGATTGGCCATTAAAAAGCTTAATATTTATTTAATTTGATTAAATTTTAAATATCCCCAAACTACCCTTATGAAAGTCGGTCATTAGGCTTCATTAAAAGAAAATTTGTTTTCTCTCTCTTGTTCATTCTCCATTGCCGTGAACTCCAAAATAAAATGGGTTTCAACTTTGCTTATGAATCCATGAAGAATCAAATGAAAATTCAAGAAAAAGGCTAAGGAATTGGAGGATTAAAGGTAATCTACCATAACCCTAAGCTTGGAAATTTAGTTTCTTGTTTCTTGCGTTGTTAGAAGGGTTCTAGGGTTCCTTTGATTCTGAATTTTTGGGGCTTTTGTTTGTGGATGATGGAGGTGGAAGTGAAATGCATGTGTGAAGTGTATTTGGATGCAATTAGTGTAATTAGTGTCAAATTTGATCAATTGTTGATGAGTTACTATTCTAGAGTGTTATTACCACTCTTGTGACACCTAGAATTGTTCTTGGGTTGTTCATATGTGGTGATTTTAGTTGGTGTTATGATTAATGAGATTAATCTTGAAAATTTGGATTTAAAGCATGAAAATTGGAATTTTTGGTTTCTGGATCAGATTCTATAAAACTGGAAATTTTGTGATGAATTTGATGTCATATGAACGTAATGGATGTGTTTTGGGAGGTGGAACAATTTTCGGAAAGTGTTTCGGAGTTGAAATAAGCGAAAACGATGAAAAACGGCGTTGCCGAGTGACTTTTGAGCCAACCGGGTGACGACTGTCCAAACAGTGAATCTGTCACTGTTCGGGCAGCCCATGAACTGCCTTAACACTATTGGGGCTGACCTGGGCAGTTCCAATAAGTGTCGGGTGGTATGTTCGGTCGAAAACGCATTTTGCGTCATTTTGCGGAAAAATGATTTTCGTAAAGGTTTCGCGACATTTCAACCTTATTTATGTTGATATTTGATATTGAATAAATAGGTTTAGGTGAAATATGAATAAATTATTCATATTAGATATTGAATAATTTATTTGGTAATTTGAAAAAGTTTTAAATTATGATTTCGCCCTAACCGCGCTTCCGCTGCGCCCTTCGCCCAAAAACCCCAACATGTATATTTAAAATATTTTAATGAAATACCATATTCCATTACAAGTGTTTAGGGAAACATCGGGGTCGGGAAAAACCAAAACGGGAGAAAATCGAAAAGGGTGCATATCATCTGGGACTTAGCAGGCTGCTTGTGCAGCCAGCATGCTGCGTATGCTTCTGCGCATCATACTGTTTTGCAGTGTAAGCTGTGTTACAGCGCAGCAAGCCATCAACCTGATTTTTCATTTTTTTAAAAAAAATTAAAACCTTAAACACATTTAAAATCACTCAAAATAATTTTAATTTCAAAATCAGCCACAACACATGTTATACAACAAATACAAACCAAAATAGAAACCCACAATGACATGACTCATGAATAATTCCAAGCTATTATCTAGAGTTCCAAACTCTAATTTTATGTCTATGTCTAACATAAATATTTTACAATTACAAGCATATTGTGTTTATATTTCTAAAGTATCTTAACACAATTAATTAGCCTAATTTCAACATCAAGTTATGCTATTATGTATCCAATAAATAATTCATCGGTATCTATCACACTAATGAAAACTCACTAATGAAAAATATAACTTTTGCATAAGATCAAACTTACCTAGAAAGGTTGATTCAAAGATTCAATCTATTTCTCTTTGTTGAAATGGTTGGAGAACTTTCAAAGTTTAGTAAGCTTGACTCCAAGATCCAATCTTGATTCCAATGCTAGCAAGTATCACTCTAAGATCCAATCTTGATTTCTCCTTATTGAAATGTTGTAGAGATCTTTCAAAGATTCTCTAAACACTTTTCTAACTTAGGCTAATTTCTCTAACTCTTACTTGGTTTACCTTTCTTAAGTTTGATTAAAACCTTTGCTCAAGGTTGTTATTTATTGCAAAATTTAGGCAATTTTTAATTAATAAAAGTTCTAATCAATTTTTATGTGGGTTTAATCCAATTTGTACAAATATGTATAATTAGGTGTGACTAATCACATTTGTCTATCACTTTGATTTAATCCAATTAAATCAAGACAGTTTAATTAATAGATTAGTTACATGTCTACCACTTTGATTTAATACAATTAAATCAAGCCAAATACACCTATAATTATATATTTATAATTACCAAAATATCCACAAATGGTAGAAATATTTATAAAATTATGACAAAGCCCTTATGTAATTTTGGATTGATCCAATTGGGTCAAAGTAAATAATCAATGTTATCTAAAAATATTTAATCATCTTAGTTGATAATTATAATATCGAATATTATTTATTATCAAAAATTATTGGTTACCCAAGTACTCAACGAGTACACTTCATATTGTGGGACTCTTTAAGTCCAGATACGTTCGTCATATAAGCCTAGCATATATGTACACAATTCGGCCACCTCTAAATTCGCGAAGAACATGAACGACATTTCTAAACTATACAAGTCGAGGTCATCACATATGTTTATCAATCCCTATGTTGTAGGCTATCTGAGTTGTGCTTATGAAACATATAATACACCATTAAGTTTCTGAGGCGCACATCTCATGTCGACATGTCCACGATTCTTTACAACTAATCAAAAACCATTTCTGATATATGTGATCCACCCTAGGTGATCGACTTTGGCCAAAGTTTTAAGAATCGTGACTTACTTACATGGATACATAAACCTCTTATGGTACACATACGGGCCGATGGATCCTATCTTGATACGCACTTGATTAATGAGTGCATCAGTCAACACCCAACGAACATTTAGAAGCAAGACCATGAAAGGTTTCTTACATACATGGAATTTAAGTATGGAGGATCTCACATAAAATCAATGATATTATATAGTTAAGGGATCACATATGCTACTCGACTCGAGGAGATTCCTATTGACGGTGGTGTGTACTTCCAACTATCAGGAATCACCTGTGAGTTATTCAGTATTCGCTCTAACGAATATCCACATGTCCATACGAGCTTCCAAAGCTAATGGTACATCGAGTTAAACCATTGGAACTTTAATTCCAAAAATTCGACCGTATTCCAAAACCAACGACTATGAATATTTACTTTAAGAATAGTTTATAACGGTAATACTATCTCAATATCGGACCACCTAATGTTCAGTATTTCTAAATGATTATTCTAAGGTCGATGTCATTCTTAGCATATTTATATATCAATCTAATATGCATAAAGACATTACCATTAATAAGGTTTGAAATGAAAATATAGTTATTTTATTAATAAATAATAAAATATAATGTACAATATATTTATTCGGATTGGCGCTCCAAACACTAACTCCAACAGTGAATGATTATTTGTTTGCATGTTTGTTTCATATGAGATATATGTATGTATATGTATATGTAGCTATATATAAATATGTATAATTTTAGTTGACTAAACCACCACAGGTTTGGGTTAGTTAGAGCCACAGGTTTGGGTGGATTGGTATAATTATGTATTATAATGGTAAAATATGATTTTGATACGATATGTCTATATGAACATTATGAGACCTATGTGTCATACGATGATATTGTATCTCAATGCATGAATTATTTGTCAATGTTTGATGATTGAAAATGTGTTGTGTGATGTGTATGACCTGTGAGTTTCCATTTCATATAATCTACTTATGAGTTTCCATCTAGAAGTACTGGTTAGGATTCCGTTCGTACGACATTCATTCCATACCTATTCTAAAATAGGTAATGTACTATGTACGAGCTTTATGCTTTTAGAAATATGTATAGTTTTAGTTGACTAAACCACCAAGAGTTTGGGTTGATTAGAGCCACGGGTTTGGATGGATTGGTACAACTATGTATTATAATTGGTAAATATGATTTTGATACGATATATCTATATGAATTGGAGCTTTGGAAATTGTTCAAACTATTATTCTTCAATCTTTGTTTTTCTATGATTATTTTACTATCACGGAGAAATTATAAGGTATTAAAAATTCCCTCATAAATGGTAAAAATAAATTTTTAGGAGTAACTAAAATTTCATTCTTGTTTAATTAATTAATTAATTAATTTTATATCGTTTATCTCGTACATTCGAATATTATTATATCGGGACGGTTTGTATGCGATTAATGCTAATGAAAGTAATATTGCTGGGAAAGTTGACAGCGCCGGCGGCAGCTATTTACCCTGGAGTGGAGGAGGAATCTGAGCCCTAAGACCATTGGGAAGTGGAGAAAATGGTCGTTGTGGGACAACTCTATCGGCCGCAACAATCAAGAGCTTACGTTGAATAAGAACACGAGAAACAATTTCAGTGGCCCTCACCGTTATAATGGTTTGTGAAAGTAGCAGCCCATGGATGAAGATGAGAGTTAGCAAATATGAACGATTATTCATTGTAGCAATTATAGTTTGTTGTAGAAGAAGAAGAGCTTCTACTGATTTATATTTGTGAATATGGATTAAAAAAATATTTGAACAAGTCTCATTAACGGGTCAAACAAACATACAATATTTTATTGTTTATGGTGTTGTTAGGAAGAAGCTTCGTGATTAAGGAGTGTTTAATTTGACATATGGTCTAGGAGAATTGGACTCTTGTCTTTGTTTTTTTGCTTTGATTAATTTTACTTGTTAACTTGATTAATTTCATTATGATTGGTACTAAATCTTGTAAGATTATATATCCTTAATGTTCTCAATGGGTTTGGTTTGGAAATTGCAGCCACTCAAAAACTCTTGTTGGAGATTTGGAAATTGTTCAAACAATTATTCTTCAATCTTTGTTTTTCTATGATTATCTTACTATCGCGGCGGCGAAATTATAAGGTATTAAAAATTCCCTGATAAATGGTAAAAATGAATTTTGTAGGAGTACTAAAATGTCATTCTTGCTTAATTATTATTATTATTATTGATTTTTTTTTGTGGTTCAGCAAATACACCCATTAATCCAAAAACAAAACAGAAAAAAAAAAAAAAAACATGGGAGTGACTCGTGCAACTACGGAATAGCTTAAATATTGAAAAGTGAGAAGAGAGGTAGAATAAGTGAGAAAACTTCTCGTGTGATTTTCATCACCAATGAATTTGTGATGAAATAAAACACATTAATTTTTCATAAAATTAAGATTCAGTGTTAAACACATGATCAACGGTTAAAAAATAAATGAGACACACTTTAAATAAATCTTAATAATTAATTTAGTACTCTATATAAACTTAGCAACTCTAAATAATAATCTTTTTCCACTAGCGTTAAAGTTTGGTATAAATTTACCATGGAGACAAATAAAACAACAATATTAGGAGCAATTGATACTAATTTATTCCGTAGAAGATGGCGGGAAAAAAATTAAACAGTATAATATGGGAGGTTCTAATGAGAGATTTCTTAACTTTTTAAGTTAAGATATACGTTAAAAGATAAAAAAACACATTACATTGAAGCTCATATTTTTTTATCTTTTATAGGCGATCATATATAAATTGTTTAACTCGTACATTCGGATGTTATTACATCGATAAGGTTTGTATGTAATATTGCTGGAAAAGTTGGCAGCGCCGGCGGCAGCTATTTACCCTGGAGAGGAGGAGGAATCTGACCCCTAGGACCATTGGGAAGTGGAGAAAATGGTCGTTGTGGGACAACTCTGTCGGCCACAACAATCAAGAGCTTACGATGAATAAGAACACGAGAAACAATTTCAGTGGCCCTCACCGTTATAATGGTTTGTGAAAGTAGCAGTCCATGGATGAAGATGAGAGTTAGCAAATATGAACGATTATGCATTGTAGCAATTATAGTTTGTTGTAGAAGAAGAAGAGCTTCTACTGATTTATATTTGTGAATATGGATTAAAAAATATTTGAACGAGTCTCATTAACGGGTCAAACAAACATAAAATATTTTATTGTTTATGGCGGTGTTAGGAAGAAGCTTCGTGATTAAGGAGTGTTTTGATATATGGTCTATGAGAATTGGATGCTTGTCTTTGTTTTTTTGCTTTGATTAATTTTACTTGTTAATTTGATTAATTTCAATATGATTTGTACTAAATCTTGTAAGATTACAGATCCGTAATGCCTCAAGAGGTGTGACTTGGTGGCAAATGATCTATGATTTGGTTGTCAGATCCTAAATTCGAGTGAAGGTATTGCATTTCTTATTAAAAAAAAATGGGACAACATGGGGTTTTATCTGTTCCGCTTAAGTCCGGATCGAATAATTTCACAGGGGAATTTCCAACGTTTTCAAAAAAAAAATTACAGATCCATAATGAACGAAGTCTAATATACTATCACTACAAAAAAAATAAGGTCTTTACCGTATCGACGCTAAAATTAAGTATTTCGCCGCTAAACCTAATTTGCGTCGAAAACTTTCGACACTAATTTTGGACGCAAAAATGTAGACGAGAAAGACAATTAGCGTCGAAATTAGAAATTTCGACGCTAAAATCATATATTTTGCATCGAAATATTTTTCGATGACAAATTATATTTTGCGACGCTAAAGTACATATTTAGCGACGAAAATATGCGACGCTAAAATTGTGACTGAAAGCAGCAGTTTGTTGGCGCAAGGGTTGGAGAAGTAGAGCTTTGGGGGGGGGGGGCAGTAACAATGAGGAATTGGGAACCACCTCCAGAAGGCGGGCTTAAGATGAATACGGATGCAGCTGTTTTTAGAGATAGCAGAGGGGAAGTTGTGCTATAGCATTAAAGAGTGTTAGTTCTTATGGAGATGCGGAGGTTGCGGAAGTAGAAGCTGTAAATTTTGGACTACAAGTGGCAGAGGATGCTAATATGAATAGAATGATTATAGAGACGGATTGTAAACGAGTAGTGGATCTTATTAACAACAGAAAGGGCACTAAGAAATAGATTTTCTGGATCATTAAGGAGATTAGGGAGATGCTAATCAAGAATAATGGGGCTTCAATGGGTCATATCTCTAAACTCTGTAATGGTTTTGCCCATGAAATAGCAAAGATAGCCGTTGGGACTCTTTGCCCTGTTCAGTGGAAGGATGACTTTCCTTCAAATATCAAATGTATTATTGACTCTTTTCAGTAATGAATTTTATATTTACTTTTAAAAAAAAGCGTCGAAATTATTCGGCGCCAAAATCAATAAATTATTAATAACTAATATTATTTTATTACATTTAGCGTCGAATAATTCGACGCTAAAAAAAAAAAAAAAAAAAAAATTATTTTACATACATTTGCTCTGAAATATTCAACATTTTCAATTATTTACTCGCTATCTCAAAAAATCAAAAAAACAAAAAACAAACTGTGGAAATAATAGTGGAGCAATAAAGCAAGAATAGGCACAGAATAGAGAAGCCACTGAGCTTGTTGGTAATGGATGCAGTGACTGAACCCATTAAAGATTTCATTTTCCTTGATACAGAGGTATCACAATCAATGTGATGTTTGTGATGAATGATTGAAATGAAAAATAGAGAGATAAGCTTTCATTCTCTCATTCACATGGCTGTGTTGAGTGTAGGAGAGCAATGAAGTACTTCTTCATAACATCTAGGGTAGCAACAGTGCGCTCGATCTGGACCATTTGGCCTATCTTTTCAGCTGGAGTCATTCTGCTCATCAAGTCCTTGATCCTAGCACCCTTTGGCTGTTTTGGGTCCTCGTATTTCATGTATGTAGCTTCAGTAACCGCAGCCAAACAGCATAACAGCAGAAACACCAACATGGGTACTAAAAATATAGAGACAAGGAGGAAGATATCCAGTAAAGGTTACTATTAGCAGAGTCCAAAATCAGAAGCTTCCCGCTAGGCGACACCTCAATTGAGAAAGGCTCAATCCCAAGTTTGCTTCTATCAAACACAGTCTCCACAGTGTACCCACTCTCAAATTTCATCATCGGACGGCCAGCAATTGCGGTTTTGGTGAAGTGAAATGGGGAACAAGTAACTGTGAGAGGGATAGCTATTTTGCAAGTCTGCAAGATAGGGATTTATGTAGATGAATGGTTTGATAAAAGTCCTTAGAGAGTCTTTTGTTGTGATTCACCGATCACTTTAGAGTGTGTTTGAGGAAAAACCGAATTGTAATTTTATTACTACAAGAATAAAATTCAAGTTTACAACTAGAAACTTAACAAAAAAACCTCACACACTCTCAAACTCTCTACTTGGAGCTTACACACACTTTGGGATGAATATAACTGAGCTCTAAGGCTCATTTTATAATGTCCAAACCGCGTGCTACAGTATCACGCGGTTTGGCAAGCTGTCACCAAGCTTGCACCTCACATCAAGCTTTCGGTGCTTGATTGCATGCCAACTGCATGCATGGGTTGATCACTTTCGGTGATCTTGCTGGCTTCAACTGCTGGCCTCAACAAATCTCCCCCTCGGTGAAGATTTCCAAAATCTGAGCCGAACATCAATCACCCAAATCCGGATCCTTCAAAGGATCCTCCCCTGGCTGCATCTGTATGACTGCCTACGTACTCTGAGTTGGGATCAAGCCAATCGTAGTTCTCTGTATCTGAAAACAATCATCATCTGACAGTTATCCCGGTTATGTCTCTGCACAACTCTAGCTTGTTCCGATCATCGTTCCTTTGTTGACATGTCGGCTGTGTCTCTGCACATCACACTTCACTGCATCTCTGTACAGTATTCTCCAGCTATGTCTCTGCATAGTACAATCCACTGTGTCTCTGCACAGTAATCTTCTGTTGCCATGTTTCTTCACCCATTTGTTCTTCAGTGCCTTCTTGCCTTTGGGAAACTCTCTGGCTCCCCCACATCAGTAAGCAGAACATATTCGGATCCCAGATATCTGGTTGATGGAATCCTGCCTCGCTCAGATCTTCTTGTCTGAGGTCCACTGGTTTCTGGAGGTCTGTCATCATCCATCTCTGTGAATGATCTTGCAGCTTCTAGTGGAGTAGGTTGCGGCTCCCCCTGCTCAACACTCTCTTCTGTAATTTCCGATAGAACAGGTTGTGTCTCCCCCTGCTCAACATCCTCATTTGCCTCCTCTGGTTCTGCTTCTGGAATTTCCTCGTGCACTGTTTGGACCAAATTTGGTCCAGGGGTAGTTTCGTCATTTTGCTTCAAGCCCAATACTGGACGCACCCCTGAAACCTCCTAATCAAACCCCAAAGACATAATGTCGGCCCAGGCCCGATGAGCACCAACACCCGTAACCGAAGGACCATCCAGAGGCCCGACCACGTAACGCCTAAGTTCATAAATTCAACAGTTGCCGGCCTACAACGGGCAAAACATAATAAACTCCCTCATGAAGTCGACCGTTGTCGACGCCCAACGGACAAGCAATCAAAGAGCAGTAAATGCACACAGAGGCGTGTATATAAGAGGAGAGTGTCCAGAAGAAAAGGGATCCAACTTCTAGCTTTCCTACCCATAGCTTTGGGACATTCTCAAGCTCGCCACTCCTGCCACTTATCGCCCTCACGGCATCATAAGGGAATCAAGGTAATATCTGCCTTTGATCTCCATCCTACGCTATTTATAGCTCATCTCCTTTACTGACTTGAGCGTCGGAGTGCCCCCGGCACCCACCACACCGGTGGGCAGTACTCCCACTCACACTACATCTTTGTTTTGCAGGATCGCCAGTGCCCCCTTTTACGAAATCTCAATTGTGGACCTCGGGCGAAAACCAGCGTCTACATGCACCATATCTGTGGCCAATTGTGCTGGTGCTGGGTCTGGATTTCTGTTGGCACTGGTATTGGAAGACATTCTGGGCATTTCAATGTCTTCAATTGTTCGGTCTTCAAGAAACTCTACTTCCTGGCTTCTGATGACCATCTTTTCCTTCGGATCCCATAGTCTGTATCCAAATTCTTCATCTCCATGGCCTAGGAATATACATGGAGTTGTCCTTGCATCGAGCTTCTTCCCGAGCTCCTTGGATACATGTGTAACGGCTAAACAACCGAATACTCTAGGGTGAGTGTAGGAGGGATTCTTACCAGACCACAATTTCTCCGGAATCTCAAAGCTCAACGGTTCACATGGTGATCTGTTTATCAGGTAACAGGCAGCACGAACAGCTTCTCCCCAGAATGGCTTTGGCAGCTTAGCCATACTGATCATTCCTCTCACTTTCTCCATAATGGTGCAGTTCATTCTCGCAGCGACACCATTATGTTGTAGTGTGTATGGAACAGTTCTCTCATGTCGAATCCCGTGTCTCATGCAGTAGGCTTCGAACCCTCTGGAACTGTACTCACCTCCATCATCTATGCGAAGGCACTTCAGCTTCTTCCATGTTTCATGCTCTACCATGGCGTGGAACAGCTTGAACTGATCTAGGACCTGATCCTTCGTCTTGAGGAAATAGACCCAGATTTTTCGTGAAGCATCATCGATGAAAGTCAGAAAATACTTGTTACCACCCAATGAATCAACCTCCAAGGGACCACAAACATCAGAGTGCACCAGACTGAGCAACTCTGATCTTCTCTCTGAAGAGAAATCAAATGAGACTCTGCGTTGCTTACCAATTGAATAGTGGTTGCAAGGACCTCGTGCAGCATCCTTGGTAAGCTCCTTCTTGTTCAGGGTAGACAACCTTATCCCACTCATGTGTCCGAGTCTCTGGTTCCACAGATTTTGAGAAGCCTCTTTTTCAGCTACATTAAGGCTGTCTGCACAAATCTTCACATGAGTCTTGTATAGTGCGCCGCAAGCATGTCCTCGGGCGACAACCATGACACCTTTTGTCATTCTCCATGTGCCATTTCTGAAGTGATTGTCATAGCCCTGTTTGTCAAGAGCTATCCCCGAGAGTACATTCAGCCGAAGTTCTGGAACATGCAGGACATCCTTCAATGTCAATGTACACCCGACATTGTCCACAACTGAATATCACCCATTCCTACTATCCCAGAGGAACTGATATTTCCCATCTTCACTGCTCCAAAGTCTCATGCTTTGTATGTTGTGAAGAAATTCATGTGAGGAGTGACGTGGTAGGATGCTGCAGTATCTACCACCCACTCAACATCTTGGGTTGCGTTGTGAAGGCATGTCTCTTCCTGTATGGAGCATATTGCTACATCTGCTTGGACAACGACCAGTGTCTCTCCTTCGTCATTCTTCGGCTCGTGATTGCCTTATCTCTGCTCTCGTTGCAGTTTTCGGCAATTCTTCTTTAGGTGGCCTACAATGCCACAATGGTAGCACTTATAGGTAGGTTTCCATCCATCTGAGGATCTACCCCTGGTTGTGCTTCTGCCTCTCTCTCCGTCTCTTCCTTGATGTCTTCCTCGAGTCTCTTTCACGAAGGCTTCTATCTGTTCTGAGCCAACATCTTTTCTCCTGGACTCCTCATTCGACAGGGCATCTTTTACCATAGGCATGGTAACTTTACCTCCTGGAGCGGAATTGCTGAGAGTAACCACCAATGTCTCTCAGCTATCAGGAAGGGAACTGAGTAGTAAGAAGGCTTGAACTTCATCTCCCAGCTGCATGTCTACTGCAGACAACTGGTTCACCAGGCTCTGAAACTCGTTGGTGTGTGTTCGCAACGGAAGTTCCACTCCGTAGCTTCAGGTTCACCAAACGCCTCATTAACAGGGCTTTATTCCGAGCTGTCTTGGCCTGGAACATGTCTTCCAGCTTTATCTACATCCCGTAAGCATCTGAATCCTGTGCTACGTGGTGGAAGACACTGTGACCGATCCACTGCCTAATCTGACCCAAAGTTCTGTTGTTGAGTTTATTCCAGTCATACTCCTTAACAGACTCTGGTTTCACTCCCTTCAACTCGATGACATCAAACAAATCTTTGCAATGCAAGAAATTTATCATCCGAGGTCTCCAGAGGGAGTAATAGTAGAGTAATTAGTTGCAGCCAGTTAATCATTGCACCAGAAGACGAATCTCCAATTTCCATTTTAAATTTTAAAGTTTAAAATGTAAATACAATAAAATTGGGGCTGAATTTCACAAATCTGAGGTCACTGTTGCGTCCGGAACGGTCGAAAATGGTGGAATATACACTTCGTTGGTCTAAATCCGACACAGGGGCTGATTTATAAATTCCTAAAAGTTCTGGGGCAAAACTGTAAATTTCAAAACTTCAGGGGGCTAAATGAAATTTACCAGGATGCTGACGTGGCAGTGCTGACGTGGCAATGTGGGACCGACTTGCTGACGTGGCAGACACGTGGCGGCTGACGTGTCTGCTGACTGGGTGCTGACGAGGCGCTGACTGGGCGTGACGTGGCGCTGACGTGGCGGCACGCGGATCGTCTTCAACCTTCAGCGCACGTGAGGCTCGTTTCTGCGAGTGGCGGCGCGTGGGAGTCTGCCTGGCGCGTGCGGCGCGTGTGGGCTCTCTGGACCTCCGTTTGATCGCCGGAAAATACCAACGTGCTCGTCTCGACGTGAACTAGCTGATGGTATGCTCAAAGTTGATTTTTAACAACTTTGCCGGAACTCGAATTTTCCGAACCGAGCTCCGTTCTTCGGTTTTTCGATCCCAATGAAGAACCAAAGCTACTGATACCACTTGTTGTGATTCACCGATCACTTTAGAGTGTGTTTGAGGAAAAACCGAATTGTAATTTTATTACTACAAGAATAAAAT
>SKCR01013220.1:0-21035 GCA_019454045.1 Zanthoxylum bungeanum
TGACTTTACCATTATCTCCTCGCGTTACGGGCAAAAGCTCCCTTTAACTCCTAAAACGTAGTTACAAAGTTCTAAACTCTTAATAAAAACAAACCCCCAAAACGACGCCGCTCCAGTTCTTCCCTCGCGCGTAACCTTAAACCGGCACCCAAAAAAAGAAATCGCAACAAAACCCTAGAAACCAAACACATCCCCAATCCGAAAATGGCAATTGCACGAACCGGAGTGTACGTCGACGACTATTTAGAGTGTAAGTTTCCCGACATTTCATTATATTCAGTATCATTTTTTATTTTTTATTTTTCATTTTTTTCGATTTTAATTTCAATTTGAATTGCAGATGCTAGTACATTGCCAGCTGAGCTTCAAAGACTGCTTAATACCATCAGAGAACTCGATGAACGGTCCCACTGTAAGGCCCCTTTAAAAAATTTGACCTTTACATATATGTATGGATGCATGGTCCAGCGTACGAGGCTTCTCACACTATGGCTCTAAGGAGGATTCAATATGTATGGATGCACGAGTTTTTAAAATTAATATTTAGTTGATTTTGTGGAACTAATATTTGGCATGGAAAAAGATGTAAATTTGTGCACAATTTGGTGAAAAATAGAAGCATATATTAAATTATGTGAATGCGTAAAAATGTGGAGATATATAGGTGAAAATGTAGTGTTCTTGTCTGCGCGGGGTGGATTTTTTAACTTTAGGTTTTTGTACAATAGAATTATGTGTTTTATTTGAACTATATTTCAAGTGTATTAAGTTCTGGAGATGTTGAATCCCAAGTGGAATCCCAAGTTATAAGGTTTGCTGATTCTTCTTTTGCATGCACTTCTTGCGTGCTTTTATGTCTGCAAATGCAGGTGTTTGCTATGCAACTGTACTAGCTTATTTGGTCAATAGAGATCTTCTATCTCAGCTTTTGGTGGAAATGCTGTTTAGAGGGATTTGTCATGTAGTTCGATTCTTGCATTAATGACTGCACCAGATTGTTTGTGTCATCATGATTCTGTTTAGGGTTTTTTACTTTTTTACCTTTATTTTTGTTTTAGTTTGTTTTATATGGTGTTAATTTCTTGGTTGCCTGACTTTTGGGGTGGAAGCAATGATAAACCAGACGAGGGAACAGACAAAGAACTGTTTGGGATTAGCATCACAAGGTACGAAGAAATTCAATGGTAATAATGGTAATGAAGAAGACGAGGCTATCGAGAAAATGCAAAAAGAAATTGAGGTGAATCAGGATAATGCATTGAGTTTATGCACAGAGAAGGTTTTGTTGGCTCGGCAAGCTTATGACATTGTAAGCTTCTTTTTTCTCAATGGTTTTTATAAGCCATTTGTACATATTATGTTAATATTATATCAATTACTTTGATATTATGCCACTTCTTGGAGTTCTTTAGGTGATATATTATTGATGCAAAAATAATGATCTTCATGTATTTGAAGTGTACGTCATAATTTAGAGTAGACAGCCCATGAAATCCTGTGAGCAAAATCCTCAAATCCAACATCAATTAGTCGTGTGGGACAGAAAGTGCAGCTCTGTTATTTGCCCCATTTTTGGATGTATTTGAAGGTTTTGGATTAATGATAGGAGTTTATGATAGGAATCAGGATTAGGGTAGTGTTTCAGGTTTAACACTGGCTTTCTTTGAAGAGAAAAAAAAACAAAAACAAGAAATGATCTCTTGGCCTCACATCTCAGATAGACGGCATCACGCTATCTGATAGTTCCAGGAATCACCTATAAAAACATATGGCATCATAAAACCTGATAGATAAGCTTAGATCTTAATTCATTCACTCTCCCAAAAGTGAAATGATATCCTATTTGCGGTGCTATAATACAGCTTTCATACTGTCATAAACCAAAAATGTGATCCAACTTTGGAGCTAATGGAATTTCTTGTATTTTTTTTTTCCAGATAGATAGCCATATTAAACGACTTGATGAGGATCTGAACAACTTTGCAGAAGATCTAAAGCAAGGTATCCTGTTCCATATATGCATTCAGGATGTCCAACTTTGTTGTTCTTTTCCGTGTTGTTTCTACAATTTTTAAAAGTTTGCAAAACCTGATACAATTGCAATCAATAAAGCTCAACGTGATTGGGTGGTAGTCTGTATTATTCTAGAACTAAATTTATCATTCTGAGCGAATCAGATAAAATAATATGGCCTGGCAGCAATAAAGTTGGTAGTTTGGTACTTTATTGGAGACACTAATGCTTGAGGTATACTATCACACTAATGCGTGATGTAGACAATCATTTTCTCGTATTCTTTGTATTTTTACTCTCTGCTTTTGCAATGTTGTCAGAGGGTAAAATATCAGCAGACGAGCCAGCAATCCTTCCGCCTTTACCAATAATCCCCAAGATTGAAAAACGTAAATGGATTTATGGAACACCTCAATCAAAGAGGCCTGATTTCAGGGATTGGGATCGAGAGCGTGATAGGGATTTCGAGCTCATGCCACCTCCAGGAAGCCAAAAGAGGGAGTTCGCCACTCCCATGGATGTCGATCAGCCAATCGATCCAAATGAACCTACCTACTGTGTCTGTCATCAGGTTCTGCTCTCTTTTGGTTTTGATAATTTCCAAATTCAAGTCCTTTTGAGCATTGTTACTGTCTCCTTTCAGTCATATTTCAAAATTTGCACATTACTGAATATTGCGTTATGATGATCACTTAGGTGTCATTTGGAGATATGATTGCCTGTGACAATGAAAACGTAAGTCCCTCTTCCTTTGCTGTTATTTTCTTTTTATGTTATCTAGCTGGGGTTCTTTGCTTGGTTTCTTTATATTTCTTTAGCATCTATATATGCTTTAGATGCAGAAATTCTGACATTATAACACTCAGTAATAGAGTACAAGTTTGTTTTTTCCGACAATTTTCGGATTAGTGGAGTACTAATGCAATGTGTATGCATATGATACATATGTCTAATTCCAATTCTGACATTATAACATGATTACTTTTACCTTATAGTCCTTTAATCTATATTTAATAAATAAACTCCATGTCTAATTCCAATTCTCACTTGAAAGAGAAAAAGAAAGTTCATTGTAACCATTCATGTATTTGGTACATATTTTGCTACATATTTCTCTTAATAATCTCATAACATGTTTATTATTTTACAGTGCCAAGGAGGTGAATGGTTCCATTACGCGTGTGTTGGATTGACTCCGGAGACAAGATTCAAAGGAAAGTGGTATTGTCCAACCTGCAGACTTTTACCCCCGTGTCAATGATTTTACCTATTCACAATTTAAATTATTCAATGATTCTACGTATTCACAATTTAAACTACTCAAGTGAATAATTTATTTTGTTATTTCAGTATCTCCTTCTCAGTGAAAGAAGCTGAGAGACATTGTTGTCCCGTAGTTTGATCAATAGAATTAAGCTTGCTATTACAAAGATGTCCTTAACCGAAGCTGGCTAAGAGATATCACTCCTGTTTACATGCTTGATCTAGGCTTTTATATTTAACATTCAAAGATAATTTACTAAAATCGCAAGAAGTGTTAAGCACGAGGGAAAAGAAGAAAGAAAGACAAGAATAATATGGTTGCATAAATGAAAAACAGAACGTGTGTAATCACCCCGCTCCACTAACCAGATATTGTTATTTTGGGCTATAACTATCTTCACAACTTTGTTCCTGACGTGGATTAGAAGTCCTCCTAAAACGCGTTCAACTAGTCAAGAGACTCCATTGCTTACAAATATATCACCAATATCCCTCCCAAGCTATGCATGACATCTGTATGCTTTCGGTTGGGAGAGGCTCTAATACCATTTGTAATGACTCGCTTCCACTAGACATATATTGTCCGTTTTGGGACATATATATACAATTGTAATGAATTGTCCCAACAACCAGATATTTTCCAATTTGGGCTACAGCTACTCGCATGGTTTTGTTCTTTATGCGGATAGCAAGCTCATCCAAAATGTGACCAACTAGACAAGAGAGTCCATTATTTTATAAGCACATCACCAATATCCCTCTTAAGCGATGTGGGATGTGACTAGAGCTGATAATGAATTGGGATGGGTTAGGATTTGAATCAGGATAGTTTTTTTATTTTATATCGGTTTTTGGGTTTGAGCAATGCCTCTTTATCAGGATCGTCCATTACACCACGATAGCTCAATCGATCATCTATACTATCACTGGAGGCGAAAATTTATGCCTCTCCAATTCCTAGATAACGATCAGGTTGTCACACAACCATCCCATTGTGTTTAGGTGGTAGATCATCTTGACGTGATGCATTTGACGCTCAAATGTAGAAGGTGCTATGTTGTTGTCAACAACTGTTGACTGTGTACTAGTCGAACCAGCAAGTAACTCCTCGAGTATAATTCTACTATGAGGTTTGAATTCTCTCATAAAGTCCACCTTAAGAAACTTAGCATTTGTCGACACAAGCACTTTGTTATCTAGTGGACTATAGAAGAATAATCCTCTAGTCTCCTTATGATAGACTACAAATAATCATATATGAGAACGTGGTTCCACCTTAGTAGTCTTGTTCTTCAGCACATGTGCTAGATAACCCCATGTGCGAAAATGTTAAAAACTAGCTTTGTGACAGCTCCATAACTCGAAAAGTATCTTAGGAACTGACTTAGATGGAACTACATTAAGGATATGCATTGTTGTTAATAAAAATCCCCATAATGAACTAAATAATGAATTGTAACTAAATATTGATCTCATCATGTCTATTAGGGTTCGATTTCACCTTTCACCAATATTATTCTGTTGTGGTGTTCTAGATGGTGTGAGTTGGGATACTATCCCATGTTCAACCAAGAATTCCTCGAATTCATTGTCGATGTATTCTCCTTCACAATCTAATCGTAGAGTTTTGATAGTTTTACCTAATTGGTTCTCAACCTCAGCACATTATTCTTTGAACTTTTCAAAGTTATCTAACTTGTGCTGCATTAGGTAAACATACCCATATCTGAAATTCGTCAATAAAAGTGATGAAGTATTTATAACCACCTCTAGCCTTTACATTCATCGGTCCGCATATATCCGTATGTATTTGCTCGAGTGGTTGATCGGCTTCTAGCCTTTTTCCAGTTAAAGGTTTGTTGGTCATCTTACCTTATAGACAAGATTCACAAACTGATAAAGTGCTAATCTTTAACAGGCTTAAAGATTCGCTTTTTATTAATTTTTCTATCATGTGAAAGTTAATTTGGCCAAGTCTAAAGTGCCACAAATATGTATCATCGTGAGAAATATTTTGCCGTTTAGTTTTGGTTTTTAAACCTTAAACATTTTAGTGTTGAGCAGTGAGTTATGTGTTAACGGTCTTAACAAATACAAGTTAGTTTCCAATTTTCATGTGCATGTAGGTAATCCATTTCTTGAAACAATAACCAAACTATCATTAAAAGAAACTAGAAAACCATCATTCAATATTTTAGAAATAAAAATCAAATTCCTGCGCAACAAGGAATGAAAAACACATCATTCAAATTTAAATAACTATTATTTAAAAAATTAAAACTGGTAACTCCTACTGCTCTTGCTGAAACGACATTCCCTGTCCTGACTCTTATGGTGAACTCCCATGTAGCAAGGTTTCTTCATGAATCAAGTAACTATAAATAAGAACAATTGTGGTTAGTGGCTCCAGAATCAATAATCCAAGCGAATTTGTCATCCTCCACTAATATAGACTCAATTAAAAATAAATCATATTACATGTGGTGGCCTTCTTCTTCTCTAGCTCTACAAGGTACTTAATTCCTTTTCCAATGCTCATTTTTGTTGTAATGGAAACACTATCATTTTGGCTTGGTGTTCTCGGAGCTCTTTTTGTTCTTCTTGCCTTTTGCCTTAGCCTTAATGTTCTTCTTCCTGTTCTCTACAGATTTGGAAGATTCATCGACATTTGCCTCTCCACTAGGCTTAAGAGGATCCGTTATCATGAACTTGTAACGGATGAGCTAATTAAGTAGTTGTGTATGAGTGAAAGTCAAATTATTTATAACATAGTTGCTCTTGAACTGTAGGAAACTCTTCAGAAGAGCCTCAATGATCATAGTCACCTAGTTACATTCATCGATACGACATCCATTGGTCTCAACCGTATTGAAGTGGGTTATCATCCTCAAGATGTGCTCTTGGATGAATGTCCCCTCTTTCATCTTCGCGGTCATCACTAAAAATAAGGCCTCATGACGTTGTTGCTCCGAAAATTGCCCGAATATGTCTTGCAATGACTTCATCATCATAGATGCTTTAGCCATTGATTCATCTTTTTTAACAAGAACATCAAACATCATTCATACTCTCAAGTAGCAACGGGCCTTCTCATTGGTTGCGATCCACCTATGGTGAGTATCATATAGAGCCTGACTAACATTTCTAGCTGGCTCTGGAAGACACCTATTTGTTAGGGTAAATTTAGGTCTTCATAGACCAAGAAAGTGTTCATGTTACTTTTCCATTTAACATAATTTTCTCTCGTAAGTTTTTCATTAGCAAGTATGGAAATAATTGGAGAAACCATGGCTCGAAAAAATAAACATACATATTAATATTTCATTCAATGTATATTAAAATCATCCCAAGTATTTTGACATAAAATTAAACATAATGCATGTATTACGTAAAATGAATTAGAAACCTAAAAATAATTAATATGCCATGGTAACCTAACATCGCACAAATAAATTTCATCGTATGGTAGGTCAATATTTATTATAGGAAATGCTTTCCTTGCGCAGCGGAAACGTCTTAGGCACCCGGATCGGACTTGAAAAAATTTTATTCCCTTCCCACTGAGTGGCCGAATGTTACTGCCACCACCACTGAAATTTTTCTTCAGTTTTAGATAAAATTCCAGCCCCGGAACAATCCCCGAATAGCCAGATAAAAACTGGACTATTTTGGACCCGATACGCGCCTAGTGCACTGCCGAAATCGCGGATAGTGGCTTTTTTTCAGTTCTGATTTTTCACTTGAAAACAAGCCCAAAACACCACAAAATGTTCCCCAAAAAATCAGATTAAAACGAAACCAAATCGAGTTCCGTTTCACCAAATAAATGGGCGACAATGAGCAAAATAAAGCATTGTTGCCGAGTACATACAAGAATAAGATGAAGATGATTATTTGTTCGACACCACACAGTCTGCCGAACTATATCTCGTTACCAACGGAAACTTGTGTGGGCAAGACTCACAACATTAATCCTTAAACTATTTGGAGATTAAATCACACTTATGTATTATATTATTTTTCTTCTTTTTCTTTAGTTTTATTTTTCTCAATTTTGAGAGGATGAAGAAGAAGATGAAAGGTGGCTAGGGTTCAAGAATGAGAGGCTTAGTAAAAAGAAAAATAATTTTTCTTTTTATACTTAGGTTTTTAATTTCCAAAAAATCACAAAACCCTTCCCTTTTACACCATTGAATTTTCGGCCATCACATGTCTAAATTCAAAAATTTTGTAACATCTAAAAGGAAAAGATGTTACAAAATAAAAAGGTTAAATGCCTTTAAAAAATTTATAACTTCCAAATTAAATCCAAGCGTTTCCAAAACCCAAAATTTGGAAATTACTAACTTAACCTTTCATTTAATTATATCTAATATAATTAAATAACATGTGTTTAAATATCATATATTTAATAAAACCATATATTAACTTTTAATATAAATTTTCAAGTGTGACAAAATAATATTATTAATCATATTAATAATATTTATACATTTGTGAGTAAATAATTGGACTATCCAATTATACTAAATCCGCTATAGTATATCGAGCTTGCACGGGGACCAAATGGACCTACGGTTTCGAGCTCCAATAATCTCGAAATATTAATTAAGCTCTTAATTAAATATTTCGAATTATTAACTTCGAGTTATTCCACTAAAAACCCGAAATTGCACTTTCGTTGCCGCATATGATATATTTACCCGAACCAAATCGGTGTCCATCGATATAGTCACTACATACGAATTGACCCTTCAAGAGTATCTCGTAATTAGAGCCGGGTCATAATGTCCATTATACCCCTCTAATTATTTATACCTTAAGTACCATTGATTCTCTAATGAAGGATTATTCATAACTATTATGAATTTTAATCTTTCTATTCGTAATAAAAAGACTTGAGCGCTCTATCCGTTCAAGTACCGAATCAACCCTTAAGGAAGATACTCCTCTAATTCTCGTAAGAAGGAGTGAACTTCATATCTATGTAAAACGTTCCCAGCTACACAACAGACCATGACCCCAAAGTACGTAGCTATTGGTCGGGACTGGTACACCAACCTCAACTTTGTAAATCAAAGGACATAGCCTGCTGTTGGGTTTCTATTAAGTCCCAAGATCGATTTCAAGCAATGAAACACATGTGAATACAACAATGAAATATGGAAGAATCATACTTACATTGATCGGATTTTGCGACGCGACGAACACAAGCCCTTGCTCCATGAAGCTCTCGACTTTGCTCATTGGATGTGCTCCAATTTTCGGTCAACCTCCATGGATGTCCTCCATTGATGCTCCAAGCTCCAAGCTTTGCAAATGGTGATTCCATGCTCACAAGTTGGTTTCCCTATCACCTTGGATGACCCTTTATGTGTGCTAGCACTTAGGAATTTTTGCCACAAAATTTCCTTATCTCTTCATCTAGTTCTCGGAAAAAGTAGAAAAAGAGAAGAAGAAAATGGCCCCTTGGGCGTGAGAGAGAAGATGAGGGAAAAAAGAAAATGTGTTAAGTGTGTTGGTTAAATTGATTTCCAAAATCAATTAAAACATATACCAATTTTCACTTTCAAAAAAGGTCAAGGCATTAAAGCCAACCAACTACCACCATCAATCACTCATGATAAGTTGTCAAATCACTCAAAGTGACTAGACATCACATCAATCGATTGACTAGTGATTTGACGCTTGATGTGACTTGTGGGCCGCACTTGAATTCGAAATGCGAGTGCGCCCGCAAACACTCCCGGGCTCGGGTTCGTTAATTCCGAATTAACGAATTTTCCGTTGCGACGTAATTAAATCAAATTTAATTAAATAACTTTGCCTAGCAAAATTACTATTCACGTCGCTAACGAATTAATTCTAAATTAACTCGTTCGCCCGAATTAAATTCTAAATTTAATTCCGCTTCGAAATCCAATTTCGTATAATATATCGAATATATTATTTTATCGATTAATTCCAAATTAATTGTTCTCTCTCTTTTATTAATATTTTATCCCAGATAAAATATCTCCGTAATTAATCCCAGATTAATTTTCTCTCTCTTATAATTAATCCCAGATTAATAAAGTGCGAGTCATACGTCATCGGTGAATCTTCGGGAAGCGACCCATGAGATCCCCGGATATGTTGGCAGTAAATCGCGGTCGTCGGACTACCGAACACGTACGTACCTAGTACTACGTTTTTACCGATTTACAAGTCATGGTTGGCTTCTAGTAAAGCACCGTGCCTACCTAATTCTCCAGAAATATTCTTACTCGAATATGTGATCTATATCAGGCGTAGTATACGTAGTATTGCGTATTTCGATCCAGTATCGGATGTCACGTGCAAGGCCTGGGGCTGGAAATGTGTCTGCCCCGTACGAAACACATATCGGATCTCTGGTAACTAGTCTCTATAATCGGATAAACATGACCTAGTCATAATATCCCGATTGCTGCAGCATATAAAAGAACCAGTTCCGTATCCTACGTGATCATCATCTCCACTATGACTGGAGTGATACTTCCATCTCGACATCACACCCAATACACTATAATTCTCAACATACTCAGAAGAGGCGTACACAGAACCTGTTAAAGCCCTGGACGACCAAAACCAAAGTATATTGATTGTCGCAAGTATTTACGGTGCAAGTCTCAGGTTAAGACCAATACACCTACCCTGATTCGGACTTCCATAGACACATATTCATACTACCAATGGAATTCGAGGGGTCAATCCAGAGCGAAGCTGTTCCCGTACCATCGGTAAACACAACCTCCTATTACACTTGCATGAGTATCCTATACCCAAATAAATGAGAACTATGATGTTATGCTCCCACAACGCGCACAAATAATATTAGTCTTTTACGCATTATCGATGTCCAATCTCAATAATACTCTGACTAGGGATATTTAATGATTAAACCTTCGTGGATTGATACTGTCTCATATCATCTCAATCCAGAACTAATCATATGGATCTTCTGTCATTTATACATCTTGGTAATCTAATTACAAATGATAAAAGACAATTTTCTTTGTCACATAGTTAATTTGGACAACAACACCATGATCTGTACAAATAGTGTGATGCTATGAGCCATAACTGTCCAACACCTGCCATGCAGGAGTTCGTAGTACACTAAGAATTAAGATCAATCCATATATGACCATCTAGTAGATTGAAATGACTTTCTTTGTTTAAATGATATTATAATAATGTCATTTCCATCTGGGTGCAGTCCTATATGATCACATCATACAAGGTGCCTTCATTCTCATGTCTTTACATGGACGATCCCGGATCAAGGTCGCCATACAAATATAAAATGGACTGCAGCTATAGATAAACCACAAACAAAGTACCTGCATTGTTTGCTCTCTATGGGCTATTTAAGATTACTAACTTCAGACTTAAATCCTCTTGTGTATGACACTCATACACTAAGTCTGAAGGCACATAAGTAATCTAGGGTATTCAAGATAATTTATAATATGCGAAATTTAAACAAACACTTTGATAAATGAATAATGCATTATTTTATTTCAAAACATATAAAGTCGTTTACATTACATGTAGCTCTAGGACATACATCCCAACATTTACATCCTAGATCGAGACAATCTTAATCGATCAATATATGTGAGAATAATTATTAATCCTATATTAATCAACCACTGTTTTATTTGATCAAGGAATCTTGATTAAGAATTAATCATTCATTTGTGAGTGTAATTTGACGTTTCGAAACTCTTTAACTTAACTAATGAAGTGCTGCTGCAGGGTAGGTCAAATCACTAAATACATCTAAAATTCTTATCTGGTCAGAATTCGATCTTGATATTGACCAAAAAAGGACACCATCCGTAGGGGACGAAAATGTCATGGCATGTTATAATGCATGAGTGAGCATCCAGTTATATAACATGTTACTCAAACAATTTGAATTATAAAACATTCATATAAAAAAAAAAATACTTGAACGACTTTGATTTTCTATACTAATCTAATTAATACATAAAACTTCCAAGGCATTCATTGATTTTCATTTTACTCCAATGATTGTTTTTGTGGAAATTTCATTTCTTTGGTGTCATCATTAGCAACGTGCTCCATAATTACATAATAAAAATTAAATAAAATATTTTCTTTAATTCCTAAAATGACATTATGATCTTACATTCCCAAAAGAAAACTAATAAAATGAAAAATTGGAAAAATTTACGACCAATATTTTTTAAAATAAATAAACATACATTCATCACATGAATAATTTTATCTCATAAAATTTTATTTATTTTTATGCCCATTCTTATGACATTAAGATTTTATTTTCATACATCTCATACATCAAAATAAACAAACATTTAACTATCAAATAATTAAAATTAAAAATGAGAGTGAGAATACTTTTCAACTTGCTCTCTATACCAATTATAGGAGTTTTCACACGAACTATTCATGGAAAAGACACTCACACAACGAAAATTATGCTTTAACCTTGATCGACCTTGAAAATTTTTTCACACACTCTAACCGAATCAGATCTCTTGCTGGACATCCACTGGACTTTTTGTAAATTATATCTGGACAAGTTCGTAGGTCTCTATTCACAGCCCCTTTCAGATGCCTTCTGTGTGTCGAAATTGACTCCCATCTGTCCCAAAACGTTCCTAATAGTAATAAGAATATTTTTCACCCATGGACGAATTTTTAGAGTTCTGAAACAGCCATGAAATCAACCACGAACAACAGCTACGTGCGGAAACTGTACTGCAATTTTGTTATGCAATTGGCGCAACCTTGAACAATTCTAGATCTTATTTTATGCAACCAAATCAGATCTAAATCAAAACTAAATAAGTCCTCTGTAATCCCAAACTTTTCTTAAAAAATCTAAATTAAAACAGCCTCCGAAATCACAATAATTGCGTGTTCATTGAGCAGAATTCTGCTCACTGCCGTGAGCTTAGTGGAGGGGAAGAAAAAGAGTTTTCTTTAATCTTCTGTGCTATATCTAACCACCAAAGAACCTTGAGAGTGGGCTCTTGAATCTCACAATCAAAAATCCTCTAAAACACTTTAGGAAATAATCACAGGTTTCTCACCTTAGAAAGAGAGAAGCAGAAAACGTGAATCTTTGAAAAAGAAGGGTGGCTAGTTTTTTTTTTTGTTTCTTTTTTTTGTTTTTTTGTTTTTTGTTTTTTGTTTTTTTTGTGTGAGTGTTGTATAATTTATAAAAGAAACACCTTATTTTATAATTAGGGTTTGGTGGTTGTTTAGTTATAATCTAATTCCTTAAAACAACCCTAAACCTTAATTAACCTAGGAAGTGGTGTGATTTTTAATTTCTATAATTATTTTAAATATTTAACATCAAATATTAAATATTTATTTGAAATCAAATTCCAAAATATCTAATCAAAAATAAATAAATTAAATTAAATTAAACTCTTTAAATTAAATCTCCCAATTATCTCATAACCGAATGAATTGAAAATTTATATTAAATTTTTTAATATAATTTCCCGACTGTGATATAAATTAATTATTAATCTTATTAATAATTTGTCATAACCTATAGTTATGATCGTGAGATTATAATTGGACTATCTAATTACTTTTTAGTTTCCTATAGTGTATCGAGCTAGTACGTGGATCAAATGGACATACAGCCCTGAGCTCCAATTATGTAGTGTTGGGATTTATGGCATACAACTTCATGTAATGTAAACGGTATTACATTTTATGAAATAAAATGATGCATTATTCATTTATCAAAGTGTTCATTTAATATCGCATATTGTGTAAATTATCTTAATTACCCTAGATTACTCATGTGTCTTCAAACTTAATGTAATGAGTGTCCTTACACAAGATTTAAGTCTAAAGTTAGTAATCTAAAATAGTCCATAGAGAGCAAACAAAGAGGGTACTTGTTTGTGGTTTATCTATAGCTGCGGTCCATTCTATAATTATATAACGACCTTGATTCGGGATCGTCATGTGGAGACATGAGATGAAGGCACCTTGTATGATGTGATCATATAGGACTGAACCCAGATAAAATGAGTTTCTTAAAATATCCGTTAAATAAAGAAATTCATTTCGATTTACTAGATGGTCATATATGGATTGATCTTAATCCTGAGTGTAATACTGTAGGCATTGCATTTTTGCATGTGAAACCCGATGGTGAGTCTCAGTTGGAGACATTACCTTTTAGGTCGCGGGAGCCGCGGGAAATGGACGTTGGAAGGGAGGAGTCAAGAATTGACTCATATTCGGATTAAGTTCGCTGGTTTAGTTTCGGGTTACTTGTTGGTTTTCCGTTTTAAATTATTCCCGACCCAAAACATTCACAAATCACCTAACCTCGGCCCCAAATCCCCGCAAGCCCCTTGGCCTTGACCTAAAACCCCCCGCAAGCCCACACACCTAGCCCACACAAACTAAATCCCAACCAAAGGCCCACACACCCCTACAAGGCCTACACGCCCATTCACCTTAATACACACCCAAATTAAATCAATATTAAGTTAAATATTAATTAGATAATGTAATTAAATAAAAATAATAATTAAATCATTTACCAAATTAAATAAAATATAAAATAAAATCATGCCTAATTTAAACAAATCAAATATGTGATATACCTAATTAAAATCAATCATGACAAATAAAAAATATTGACTTCCTAATCTAACAAATTAAATGCCTAATCCTAACCAATCAAATATATTGTATTCCTAATATAGCCAAGACATGTCCCCCAATCAAATCCATTGCTTTCCTTGTCTAACACTAAATCATATCCTAATTGAATGCCAAAATCCATTCCTTGTGAGACAAGGAGAAGCCCTAGCCCTTGTCTATATAAACACCCCAAAACCAAAGCATTGACCCCTTGACACATTACAATCCACGCTCGGCAAACTATCACTCAACCCTTCACACAATTCACATTCACGCCTAGCACTCACGCACGTTCACTCCACCTGCAGCCTCACGCCCTGAGTTGATCTTCGCGCCCCACTCCCCTTCAACAATTCTGCCCAGCCTCACGCCTCTCTTCAGCACACACGTCACAGTCTGACCTTTGCCCTCTCACGCACCCACTGCCTCACAAATCAAACACACTTCACGCAACCAAAGCCCTCATCCAGTAAACTTCAACACCCCTCATAATCCACTCACGTAACCAGCAAATAAAGCCACTTAACCACGCACTGACCATGACAATATAAACCAAATCAATGCCACAAAACCCCTTCACGTGAAGCCATAAATCAACACAGCCTCCAGCCCTTCAACGCCACCTAGCGCCAAACTCAAACCACACGTAGCCCCTCAATTGATCAACACAGCCCTACGCAACTCACTGCACTTATACAGCCCCTTAACTTACCGTGAAAACCAGCCCCTGGACCGATTAAAACCCAAAAACAGTGAAGAATATACACCCAAAAAACAGTCCAAAAACTACGCAAAGTAGTCCCCAAATAGTGAACAAATCACCCTAAAATAGTGACCAATATATCGCGAGAAAACAGCAGCAAAACGGAGTCAAAACAGTAGCTTGAGCAGCGAAACAGCGTGGTAAAACGCAAACCAGTGAACCATAAAAGTTGCGGTGTGATAGCCCTTCCGACGGCCGTGAAACGCGAGTTCGAAAGTCGACATAAAAGGTTAGACCTGAGGGTATTTTCCACATTCGTTTTGTTTTATTTGTATTATTTATTGAGTATTGCTTGCATGATTGTTTATGTCGAAATGCATGTTGTGGCCCTTGAGTAGATAAATATGCATGGATTATGAGATATTGTATGTTGTGGCTTTGGAATAAAACGAAAGATGTGTCAACTCTCGCGGTATATCGGATGGAAACCCGGACATAAATTTCATAGCCGATTCCGAATGGACGGTAGTATGATCTGTACTCGGGATACAACTCCACGTACCGCTTGAGTAAACGACACTTTCTTTGTTTTATATTGCTTTGATTTATTTATTTTTTGTCATTTGAATTCCGCATGTTATTTGTATGGATGATACAATCGAGCGCATGGGCTTAGTAAGTCGGATTAAAGGTCCCCTATTTGGAGGGGTTAAAATCCTTTGCCACGATGCTTTGCCGCACCGGTTGATGTGTGTTCGGTTGAATGTGAGATATGTTCATCGGGCATACTAAGTTTGATGTGATTGTCTTTATTTTTGTATGTATGATGCGATCGAGCGCATGGGCTTAGTAAGTCGGATTAAAGGTCCCCTATTTGGAGGGGTCAAAATCCTTTACCACGATGCTTTGCCGCGCCGGTTGATGTGTGTTCGGTTGGATGTAAGATATGTTTAATCAGACTTACTAAGTTTGATATGATTGTCTTTATTTTTGTATGCATGATGCGATCGAGCGCATGGGATTAGTAAGTCTGATTAAAGGTCCCCTATTTGGAGGGGGGGTTAAAATCCTTTACCATGAAACTTTGCCGCGCCGGTTGATTTATGCTCGGTTGAATGTAAGATGTGTTCAATCGGGTATACGAAATTTCATATAGTTATCTTTATCTTTGTATGCATTGGTAACGAAAGGCGCATGGGCTTATTGTGTTGGATTAAAAGGTTCTCCATTTGGGGGAAGAAAAGCCTAAAAGGCTACCTTTACCACGATATTTGACGTGTCTTTCATCTATTGATTGCATCATTATCCCTATCTTGGCTTAACGTATCACAATTCAATATCCATGTTATGATAGCATTTGAGTCATTTCTTGTGGTATATCGATGGAAACCCAGACATAAATTCCGTAGCCGATTCCGAATGGACTGTAGTGCGGTCTGTACTTGGGCACAATTCCACGTACCACTTGGAAAAGTACTCACATGTGTCCTTGTGTCCATATTAGTTATCTTCTTTTGCACCACGTCATAGCATGCTCACTTTAATGCCTAATTGCATCCTTAAGTGTCTTTTTGCATTATGTACTTAGTTGACTCTTTTATTTTGTGCTGGACATGTAATGTATATTTGTTTATGATATGTCTATGAAATCACATGTTCGCCATTATTGGATTCGCCTTTATGTGTGCTTGTGTGGTTAGTGTGTGCTTGTGTTTCCATGAATACAATATGCCAATGAATTGTATGTTCGTTGCTACTTTGATGTACTTTCAAGCATGCAATCTTAGATGTGAAATATATGCAAATTTAGGTGTAAGTTTTTTTTGTGCATGTGATTTAGAAGCATGATACTCTTGGAAATAGTTTTACTTAAGCTTGATTAATTATTACACGAATCCTTTCATTACAAGTGACATAAGTAAGGGACCATTCCGAACCCAACGGTTTGAGGTCTTCCCTTGCGAGGGGTGAGTGCGGCCTTAAATCTCATTTTCCCGGTTCACACCAGGTGGCGACTCCATTATTCTCCGGTTTAGTCCCCTGCGGGCTACTCCGTACTCCCGACCGGGTCGCGATCCCGGGACAGGCATGCGTCGTCCAGTTCCTGTGTCCCACAGTATGGCGACTCCACTGGGGATAGAGAATCGGCCCCGAAATATTGTTTTGTAATGTTTGGATTTATGTTCTAATTGACCGTGTCTATAGTGGATAAAATGAGGGTTTAATCAAAGGCATTTTGAGGCTAGGTAATGGTTTGGTGTCTTCCTTCATTCACTACCTTTCTAGAAGGAAAAGCTGTGAAGGCACCTATATAGCCATCTACCCGTAGCCTATTGTGATGGACTAATTTGGAGGACTCGTTGTTTATTCCTGTCACCAAGCGATAAGAGCCTAAGAGGCTAGGGTACTTAAGAGAGCCTCGCTCCACCCTCCCTCTGGGGAATCTACAACGGGAAATCCATTTGACAGTCAGTCACACACCATAGCTCATTGGCACGTACCTTAGTGTATAAAAAAGGTGCGCTCACTTGGTCGCTCGAACCCTTGATTGGGGAGACCTAGTTGTGGCCATCCTTCGCCGGTGAGAGCCTTTGTCTACACTCTTGCGAACCCACCATAGACCGGGGTTGTATGGTTAAAGTAACAATTATTTCCTTGAGTATGTGCTTGTGGACCATCCTCATTTGGATGCAGTTGGACTATCGTCAGAAATGCGAACTTGCTGGGCCATTTAAACTGGGGCGAGTTCGTACCTTATGACCATTAGGCCCAAAGCTTCTGAAATGTTGATGGGCCATTCTGTAGAAATCATTGTTTTATGGTTTGCATTATCTTTCTTTTATGCTTGTGTTTGGGAACATCGTCGTTTGGATCCATTTGGACTATTTGTCATGGGATGTGGCCTGTTGGGCCATTTAAACTGCGACAAAACGTATCTTATGACGATTGGGCCAAAGGCTTCTAAATATTGATGGGCCATTTTGTGCTTATGTTTAGGAACATTATCATTTGGATACGGTTGGACTTCTTGCCATGAGATGTGAACTTGTTGGGCCATTTAAACTGGGACGAGTTCACTCCTATGACAGTTAGCCCAAAAGCTTCTAAAATGATGATGGGCCAATTTGTATTGAAATTTTAATAAATTGATATATTCATTGTATCATATGCGTCTCATTCATTTCATGCATACACGCATCATGTTAACCCTTTGTGTTCTAAAAGCCATCATAGATTCCCGTTGGGTTGGGCAGTGTGAAGACTCACTAAAAGACCGGTAAAAAGATATGAGTACATCCGATAACGAGGTATCCCAGATAGATCAGTTAGAAAATGGTTTCGCCAAGATTACCGAACAGTTGCAAGCCTTGACTACTGCAATGGCAAATATGGCTGTGCCCCGTGCTGGGGGAAATTCTGAGAATGTGAGGCGCGAGGAGCCTCCGAATGGGTTGGGGGATGATATCCCCGCTTTTGATGACGACATGGCAGAGTATACGACAGCAAAATCATTGGGTCTCAGGCAGAATTTCAGAAGCTTCGGGATCAGGTTGAGTCAGTTACCCGTAAAATGAGGGGTAAACATGAAGAGTTGTTAGATTATGAGGCAATGACCTTCGGAGAACAGCTGCCAGCTCAGTTTAAAATGCCCGACATGGCCAAGTTTAATGGGAATAGAGACCCGAGAGTCCATCTGCAGCAATATGTCTCAGTCATGAGTTCAGTAGGCCTATCACAGCGCCAAGTCCAAAAGATGTTTGGGATGTCACTCGAGGGGGCACCTGTGGTTTGGTATCATAGCCTTGAGAAGAAGGTTAAGGAAGATTGGAGGGAACTAGCTGATGTTTTTCTGAAGCAGTATGTTACAGACTTAGAGATTGACTTGTCACTCCGTGATTTGGAGAACACTAAGCAGAAGCCAGGGGAAAGTTTCAAAGAGTATGTGGATCGCTGGAGAAGCCAGTTTTTGAAAATACAGACTCGGCCCTCAGAGAAGGACCAAATCAAAATGATCATCAAGGGCACCAAGCCCTCTATTTATAGTAGGCTGGGGAGGATGACTTCGATGATTTCTGATTTTCGACAGTTGAGGGAACTGTCATGGATATTGAGGAAGAAGAGGCTGAAAACAGAAAGTTTTATGGCCAGAATAGAAGAACTTTTGGGGGGCCTTCTGAGACCAAGCCCGCTATTACCGAGGTCGCTACCGTCAAGAACATGCGATTCTCCAATCTTGGTAGACCTTTGTCAAATGTATTTGAAAAGCTGAAAATACAAGGACTTCTAAAACCTTTGGAACCTAGGCCATTTCCGAACATTGTGCCACCATACCTCAACCTAAACCAGTATTGTCACTTCCATCAAGAAAAAGGCCATGACACCGACAACTGTACCCGCCTTAGGCATGAGGTCCAGAACCTCATTGACTCCCATAAAATACCCGATCCAGAAAAAGAACAACCCAACACACACATGAACCCTCAACCATAAAGCCACTCAACCACTCAGGCTTCTTGCATTGAGATAAAGGAATTACAGTGAAGAACCATAGGCCAAAGAAGAAGGCAATGCTCCGAATGATGAAGTTATTCCTCCTAGTTTATTTGATCCTGAATTTTTAAAAGACATTGATTTTGTCTATTTGTTTGAACCATTTTCTTAAATGATAATAAAGACGTTCATTTCGCTGAATCTCTTCTGCAATATAAGTATATTTGAGAAAAGCATTCAACCTTGGTGCTATGAAATTCAGTGATGTTTAGAACATGGGGAATCTTCGGAATAAGCAAGCATAAAAGATAAGGTAGCCATTTAGAAATTGGGAAATGAGGGCAGTAAGAATATCAGACTTGGAAGGGAATTAGTTCACCAAGCCGATCAACGTAGACAGATTGAAGCAGTGGCTCGCCTGAGGAAAAGAAGACTGAGCAGTCACCAAGAGAATTGGCAGAAGACCTAACCCGACGGGATAGGAACATTCATGCATGCATACATGTAACACATTTTGCATCCTTTTTGTGTTTTTGTTTTGTTTTGTTTGTTTTGTTTTGTTTTGTTTTTGTGTTCACAGGTTTTGAAGAAGAAAAGAGAAAGCGACAAAGAACAAGCTAATCAGAAATGGTAAAAAGCACAATATCGGATTTGGGTAATAATCCCAGGGTTGAGGCCCATTTGAGTTTGAGTTTTGGGTATGGCACTCTAGGGGGCGAGGACCACATTAGCATCAACATCAGTCTTGCCGGATATGGCAATCTGGGGGGCGAGGCCCATATCAGTATCAGTTTGGGGGCGAGGCCCATATCAGTATCAGTTTAGGGCGAGACCCATATCAGTATTAGTCTGGGGGCGAGGCCCACATCAGTATCAGTCTGGGGGCGAGGCCCACGTCAGTATCAGTTTTGGGGCGAGGCCCACGTCAGTTTGAGGTCGAAGAACCACCACATCCAACACAATTCAGGAACAAAGCCCACAGTCAGCTCAGATCAGGGAATAAAGCCCACATTCAGTGCAATTCAGGAACAAAGCCCACAGTCAGCTCATATAAGGGAATAAAGCCCACATTCAGTGCAATTCAGGAACAAAGCCCACAGTCAGCTCAGATCAGGGAATAAAGTCCACATTCAGTGCAATTCAGGAACAAAGCCCACAGTCAGCTCATATCGGGAATAAAGCCCACATTCAGTACAATTCAGGAACAAAGCCCACAGTCAGCTCAGTTCGGGGATAAAGCCCACATTCAGTACAGTTCGGGAACAAGGCCCAGGGAATAAAGCCTTCAATCAGTACAGTTCGGGAACCAGGCCCACAGTCAACATAATTCGGGAATACAGCCCAGTGGAATAAAGCTCTCTCTCAGCACAGTTCGGGAATATAGCCCATGAGAATAAAGCTCTCTCTCTCTTCAGTTCGGGAATACAGCCCAGGGGAATAAATCCATCTCTCAACACAGTTTGGAAAAAAGCCTAGAGGAATAAAGCCCACCTTCAATACAGCTCGGGAAAAAGGCCAGGGGAATAAAGCCATCTCTCAACACAGTTTTGGAAAAAAGACTAAAGGAATAAAGCCCACTTTCAACAAAGTTCAGGAACAAGGCCCAAGGGAATAAAGCTCTATCTTAACACAGCTCGGGAATAAGGCCCAGGGGAATAAAGCCATATCTCTACACAGTTCGGGAACAAAGCCTAGAAGAATAAAGCCCACTTGCAAAACAGCTCGGGAATAAAACCCAGAAGAATAAAGCTCTCTCTCAACGCAGTTCGGGAATAAAGCCCAAAGGTCAAAGCATCTCAGGATAACAAGTAAGTTAAGCAACAGCTGGCGAGCCAGGTAAGTAGAAATGCATTGCATAACTTTGATAGGA
>SKCR01013221.1:0-21173 GCA_019454045.1 Zanthoxylum bungeanum
GTACTCACATATGTACTGATGCGCATGATCTGCAGATTAGCAGGAGACTGACTTCAGGGGAGATCGATCTGTGAGTCGGAAATGGGACGAGAGTCGTTGTTTTGGCCATTGGCACCTATGTTTTGAATCTGCCATCAGGGCATGGACTTACATTAGGCGGCTGTTATTTTATACCCAGTTTGACTATGGGTATTATCTCTGTATCTAGTTTAACCCGATGCGGGTATACCTTTGTATTCAGGAATACTGGGTGTTTTGTTTATATAGATGATATTGAGATATGTACAACAGATGTGAATAATGGTCTTTATATTTTGAATATAAATTAATCTCAAACGTATAACATGACAAATAAAAAGCTCAAATTGAGTAAAACGGATGAGACTTATTTGTGGCATTGTCATCTGGGACACATTAACAAAACTCGTATATCCACACTTTCGAAGAATGGATACTTGGACGGATTTGATCCTAATTCATATGATGTCTGTAAATCTTGTTCGTTAGGCAAAATGCCTAAAACACCTTTTAATGGTAAAAGATGTACGTGCCACCGAGCTGTTAGCCCTCGTTCATAGTGACATATGCGGGCCCATGTCTAGCCAGGCTAGAGGTAGATATGAATACTTTGTAACCTTTACAGATGATGCATCGCATTAAGGTTATGTGTATCTTATGAAACACAAATCGGAAACTTTTGAGAAATTCAAAGAGTTTCGACACGAAGTAGAAAAACAGACTGGAAAAAGTATTAAAACACTGCGGTCGGACCGTGGTGGAGAATACTTAAGCAATGAGTTTCAAGATTACTTGAAAGAATATGGTATTCTTTCACAATGGACTCATCCCGGAACACCTCAATTGAACGGTGTGTCCGAACGGAGAAACCGAACTTTGTTGTATATGGTAAGGTCAATGATGAGTCACACAGAGCTACCGATTTCCTTATGGGGATACGCATTAAACAGTGCAATACTTATTTTGAATAAGGTTCTGTCAAAGTCTGTTGAACAGACTCCATATGAGATATGGACAGGAAAGAAACATGGTTTCTTATTCCTGAAGATTTGGGGATGCTGGGCATATGTTAAACGTTTGGATAGTACCAAACTAGAACCCAAATCAGATAAGTGTCTATTTGTAGGTTATCCTAAGGAAACGAAAGGATATTATTTCTACAACCCACAAGAGAACAAAATATTTGTTGCTCTTCATGCAGTTTTCATAGAAAATGAATTCATGAATGCAATGATAAGTGGGAGGAAAGTAGAACTCGATGAAAATCGGAGTGATACTGTTCCTGACACCGACCTCCTCACGGAACACGAACAGTCCATCAGAGATGAGACTGTTCCACAATCTTCTGATACAAAAGAACTGCGTAAGTCGAAGAGAGTCAGAAAACAACATGAGAGGTATGAGTTTCTGATCTCACCTCATGTAGACATTAATCTTATTGAGGAAAATGAACCGGCTACATATGAAGAAGCGATACATGGTATCGACTCCGCTTTATAACAATAAGCCATGAAGTCCAAAATGGATTGCATGTATACCAACCAAGTTGGGACACTGGTTGATGTACTATAAGGCATTAAGCATGTTGGTTGTAAATGGGTCTTCAAAAAAAAGACAGGCATGATAGGCAACATACAAACGTACAAAGCTAGGCTTGTAGCTAAAGGGTATCGTCAATGACATGATGTCTATTATGACGAAACCTTTTCACCTGTTGCCATGATTAAATCCATTCGGATAATGCTTGCTATTGCTGCATATTTCGATTATGAAATATGGCAGATGGATGTCAAAATCGATTTCCTTAACGGAAACCTTTTGGAGGATGTTTATATGCAACAACCTGATGGTTTTATTGTACCAAGACATGCAAACAAGGTTTGCAAGTTAAACGGATCCATTTATGAATTAAGGCAAACATCGCGTTCTTGGAACCAATGTTTTGATAAGATCATAAAAGAATATGGTTTCATTCAAAATGAAGATGATTCTTGTGTATATAAGAAGGTTAGTGGGAGCGCACTGACATTCATTTTCCTATATGTTGATGATGTATTGCTTCTTGGCAATGACATTCTCATGCTACAATCGGTGAAAGCTTGGTTTTCATTAAAATTCTTTATGAAAGACCTGTGAGAGACACCTTTTATTCTAGGAATAAGGATCTACCGGGATAGATCTAGAAAGCTGCTGGCACTCTCCCAGAGCTCGTACATTGACAAAGTGTTGAAGAGATTCAACATGGATCAGTCCAAGAGGGGGCTGCTTCCGGTGTCACATGGCGTCTCTCTATCGAAGGATATGTGTCCTAAAACTCAAGATGAGAGAGATGCAATGATTCAGATCCCGTATGCTTCAGCAGTCGGATCGATCATGTACGCCATGATATGTACGCGACCTGATGTCTCATATGCTTTGAGCATGTGCAGTCGCTTTCAGGCCGATCCAAGTGATGGTCACTGGATTGCTGTAAAGAACATCCTTAAGTATCTTAGACGAACTAAAGATGCTTTCTTAGTCTATGGGAAAGGAGAACTTGAGGTGATTGGGGTCACCGATGCAAGTTTCCAAACCGACAAAGACGACTGTAAGTCACAATTAGGGTACATATTTTGTTTAAACAATGAAGCAGTGAGCTTGAAATTTTTCAAGCAAAAGACTGTTGCCGATTCAATAACAGAAGCAGAATATATTGCTGCAGCTGAGGCAGTAAAAGAAGCAGTTTGGATCCGTAAATTCCTAATTGGATTATGAGTAGTTCTGTTAGTAGCTGAGCTCGTACCTTTGTATTGTGACAATAATGGGGCTATCGCACAGGCTAAGGAACCACGGTCTCATCAACGATCCAAGCATGTACTTCCACGATTTCATCTGGTTTGTGAGATCATACATCGTGGCGATGTGAAGATCGAGAAGATCGCATCAGATGATAACATTGCAAATCCGCTAACGAAGGCTATATCTCAGCAAAAGTTTGAGCGACATGTACATAGTTCAGGTATTAGATACTTGGGTGATGGAATATAGGCCAAGTGGGAGATTATTGGACAATTATGACCCATATCATCACTATTTGTAAAGAACATTGTGTTTTTGTACAAACTAATTATGTGACAAAAGAAAATTGCTATTTTATCATTATTGTAATTGGATTACTTGGATATATATTAATAATAAAAGTCCATATGATTAAATCGGATTAATAAGATATGAGACAATATTAATCCACGAACGGTTTAATCATTAAATATCCATAGTCGAAGTATTATCGAGACTGGACATTGATAATGCGGAATAGACTAGTATTACACTTGTGCGCGTTATGGAAGCTTAACGACATAGTTCTCATATATTTAGGTATTGGATACGTATGCAAGTCTAATAAGAGGTTCTGTTAGCCGTTGTACCGGGAACAGTTCACTCTGGATAGACCCACTCGGAATCCTATTGGTAGTATGAATATGTGTCTATGGGAATCCGAATCAGGGTAGGTGTATGTGATCTTTAACCTGAGACTTACGTCGCTATTACTTGCGACAATCAGTTTACTTTAGTATTGGTTGTCTGGAGCTTTAACAGGTTCTGTGTACGTCTGTATTGTGTTTACCGAGAATCATAGTGTATTAGATATGATGTCAAGATGGGAGTATCACTTCAGTCATATGGAGATGATGGTCACACAAGATATGGAACTAGTACTCTTAAAAGCTGCAGCTATCGGGATAGTATGACTAGGTCATGACTTCCCGATTACAGAGATTAGTTACTCGGGATCCGATATATGCTTCGTACGGGGCAGACACAAAGCCAGCCCTAGGCCTAGCATGTGACATCTGATACTGGATCGTATTACACATTATATTATATTAGTATTACTACGCCTGATACAGATGATATTCCTCGGTGAATATTTCTGGAGAATTGGGTAGGCACGGTGCTTTGCTAGAAGCCAACCATGTCTTGTAAATCGGTGAGAACATGGTACGGGGTACGCACGTGTTCGGATAGTCCGATAATCGTATTTACTGCCAACATATCCATGAATCTCTTGGGTCGCTTCCCAAAGATTCACCAATGACATTTGACTCAGATAGAATTAATCTGGGATTAATTATGAGAGAGAAAATTAATCTGGGATTAATTGCGGTAAAAATTAATCTGGGATTAAATTCGTATAGAAGAGAGAACGCGATTAATTTAGAATTAATCGATAAAATAAATTTAATAGTTAAATTAGATTTTTCTATTTAATATTTTTATTTGGGCTAAAATAATATATCAGATATATTAATTGAAATCAGATTTTAATACGAAATTAAAATTGGATTTTAATTCGGGCGAACGAATTAATTCCCGAATTAATTTAGAATTAATTCTAAAGCGACTATCGTAATAATTTTACGATGCATAATTATTTAATTAAATTGGATTTAATTATGGCGCGACGGTAAATTCGTTTAATTCGGAATTAAACAAACCCGATAAAATTGCATGTGACTTAGTTGTGTGTTGGAGAAGCCAACTCAAATTTTGAATTTAAAATGTGGTGGGACAACATGACTTACATCAAATGTCAATTATTGATGGAAGTAGTTGGCTTTAATTTAATGCATTCTTTAATCACACAACTACCAAGTTTTGGAAACACAACACCAACTCTCTCTTCTTCTTCCCTCTTGGCCGAACACTTCTCTTCTTGGTTATGAAATTTTGCTTCAAAATTTTAACTAAGCTAGCACTTGGAGGAGTCAAATGAGGTGATAGAGAAACTCACCCAAGGAACAAACAACATACAACAAGCTTGGAGCTTCATCCAAAAAGAAATTTTTGAAATTTCTCCATATACAATGTAAATGATTCCGCCACTTTACTTGATTATTTCACACATAAAATCACATTTAGGATCTTGTGGCATATCTTAGAGACTAACAATTAAACCTTGCAACTTTCCAAACTATCAAGTGATGCCTCTATATGAGACTCATTATCAAGCTATGCGTAAAAATGTAATGTCTACAGTAGTCCAAATAGAATATCATATTTTAACCTTATAGACTAAACAGAACAAAGAATCCTAAGAGAAAAAGAATATATACATTTGATTATAAGTTCTTAGAGTTAATCACATTTGAATCAAACAAATAAGATTTTATCAATTAGAACATGATTTTATCAATTAGAACATTATTCAAACTTTAAAAAACCAAAAAAACTTTTTAAAAAGGAATAAGACAATTCAAAAATATAAGCTTTTAATGATTATGCATGATTCCTATGAACTTACACACACTTGAATAAGAACTCACTTACATTCAGTCTTAGCTCTTAATCATCATTTTTTATTTTCATCCTGCTGGGCTCTTACTTTGTTTTTTTTTTTTTAATTCATCTTTTTGGCTCTTTATAATCTTTGCTCTCTTGATAATCTTCTATCTCATTTTGGCTCTTCATCAACATTTTGGCTTCATCATTATCTTTTTTGCTTCTTTGGCCTCATCGAACTTGATTCGCTAATTTTTAGACGTTTTGACACCATCGAAATCAAGTCGTTAAAGTTGATCATCTTTGCCAAAATATTCATGTTTTTGAGTTTCTTATCTTTGAGCCTTTTTATTTTATTGACATCATCAAAATCCTAGTACCAACAGGTAAAGCCCGAGATCAGCCCGTTGTCACTCTTGCTAGATAAGTGGCGACGGTGTTGGCTGATGAAAGTAAGTTTAGTGGGTTGCTAGCGTTTTTGAGAGAGATCAGGATCAACATCCATATGTAATTTTTCTTTTGGTGATTTAGAGTCGGACAATAATAAGTGGATCAGAAATTTTATAAGACATGCATTTGAATAAAGTAAAATTTGAAAAGTAATTTGTATTATGTACAAGTGAAAATCCAATATAAAAACTAATATCTCGTGAAATAGGTCACTAAAACCATTGATAATTTTAATATTATTCAAAATTAAGTTTAATTAAGGTAGGTAATTACACCTCGGTAACAATTGTGTTAGTTGAGTTTTAATTTAAGGACTCTTGTGCTTCATTCACTGGTTTATTTGTAATCATTTTGTCACAAATTATTACTTGAATCACTAGTTTGGATCTTTTCCCCTAATTTTCTCGTGATAAATCATTGACTTTAAAAATATCATAATTAAAACTAAGAAATAAATAAAATTTACTCATGATTCAGCTCCTAAATATCTAATTGATTTTAATTTTAAATTATATATTTACTTTCTAAAATGGTTGATGATGCACACACTGTGCATGATTTTGTTATTCACAGATTAATTATAGAAAGAGAGATGCTAACTTCAAATGATACCAACAGCAATAGCATGTTAAGTGATATATAGGTGCAATTTTTGCCAACAGAACAATTAATATATGGCTTGATTTAATTTGTCAGATTAATATGATTTATTTTGTTATTTAAAGTTTTGAATACTGCCATTTTTTTTTTTTTTTTGAAATGAATAGAATCTTTCCCCACCTAAGGTCAAATTATATGACACTCTTTTGTTCAATCAAATTGTGATAATATGCACCTCGTTGCATTTCGTCCATACACTTTTTATTCAATTGCAATCTAATCTCTCTCATTATTAACACTTTCCTTTGTTGCAACTCATTATACTCGTTTCGATTGATGGAAGCAGATGATTTATAATAGAATGGAACAGAACGAAACAGAATGAAGTGTAATGTACAATAATCTTGTTTGAGGAAAAAAAAAAAAAGAAGTTTATAATATAATATTTTAAAATATTATTTGGTAAATAAATAGTAATAGAATTGAATGTAATTAAATATGTTTTAAAGACAATTGTGCCATTTTAGATTCTAGAAGCAAAAAATATAAATATTTTAATGTTATTTTCTCAAATAGAAAATTTGTATTTACAGGTAATATTATTTTTTTAAGCTACGTTTCATCCTCAATCCCTCGATTTTGGCGGTACATTTTCGATGGCTCAATGCTCTTTCTTATTACACTCTTTTCTATCATCTTCCACTCCATTTCATTCCCTTCCATCAATCCAAATATAAATTTTAAATATTTGAATTATAATTTACTTCATTCCATCCCCTTCCATCAATCCAAACATAGCCTAAATCTTTAATTAATGTTTATGTAACATAGCTGCCTTATTAAAAAGAAGATATGTGTATTTAGGGATGGTAATTTGGTGGGCCTGGCTATTATCAAGTCAAGGTAAGCTTTTCGAAATATTTTAATACTTAAAAAGAAAAAATTACAATGGATTGGGTCTTTAAAATTAGTTATAAATGTATACATTTATAATTAAAAATAAATATATTTAATAAAAATAATAATTTTCAAGATTTATAATTGTGTATGGACCCGAGCTTTTCTATTAAAAGGCAACCTTAACCTTTTAACCGTCTATAGGTGCAAGAATTTAGCGCTACTCTATTTAGTCACGTGTCGTCATACCAATGAATCTTCCTCAACAAGCTTCCTCAGTGAAATTGCATTGGATAGAGAAAGGTCCAAGGGAATTATGACACCTATCATAATATTATTAAACATATAGTAATAGTAGAAGGGAAGATTCGGGATGATCTCTAAAATCTCAATACTTCCAAAGGAACTCAGACACTATTCCGGAGTGACATCACTCAGAAGTGACGTTATTCCAAGACCAATTCACTTAGAGATCTAGACACTCTGAGATCTGTCTAATCCGAAATTGACTTACTCCAAAGAGAACTTATTCAAGAATCAATAAACTAAATAAAGAATAAAATATTTTTTTAAAGGTACGAATTCTCATTATTTTTTCGCGTTACCATCAAATCGAATCAGGCTAGACTTTTTTTGACATCTTAGGTGTATCAGCCAAATATAACACTCCTACTAATGTAGGATATCAATTATAAGCATGAGAGTCAAGGTGTTGGTTAAAGTGTAAATTAATAAGCAATCACAATCATACCTATACTCTCCTTCGAACAGGCCGCCTTGAGATTTGATTAAAGTGTGATCCATATAAATAAATTTTCGAGTGAAAAATAAACACTAAAATACAATTAATATTAAATTTATACCCTTTAATTTTGAGATATATTTTAAAACTTCAACCCATCACTTATGTGAACTGTTCTCGTAGATCGTCCTGCCTTAAACTCAAAATCCATATATAAGAATGATTCATCATCACAAACATTAAACACTTGTAAATTTATGAGAGGTTAAAAGCAAAAAAAAAGAAGATGATATTTTAATTATTATTATGAGCTATATAATGAAAATTTAAACGAAATGGAATACAAGCTTAGGCTTTAGAGATGTCAAAGTATGGCTGAAATTAAGCAATGTTTCCATATTCTCATTTGCATGTGGATAATAATAATAATAATAATAATAATATAATAATAATAATAATAATAATAATAATAATAATAATAATAATAATAATAATAATAATAATAATATAATGAATGGGGTGTATGTAAAACGGGCCCATGATTACAAGTGTGATTATGCCACGTGTATGCATGAATAGAGATTAGAAAAGGAGGAGGAGACATTGGCCAATGCTGCCCTAAAAAAGAAGGCCATAAAGTCTACGAAATAATGAGAAAGTTCATGGAAGATGATAGCAACACAAGTTTTTTAAATTATAAAAATTTTAATAATGTAGTAACCAAATACATGATTTTTGAACTAAATTACCTTTGGTTAAAACCATTAATTTCAACTTCTCTCCAACTTTTAAATTACAATATGGACTGTGTACTAAGCATGTTTTTTTTAGATGAGTTTCATATAAAAAAGTTGTATTAAAAAATCGAAAAAAATAATTAGAATTCGATGAAAATTATTGATTCATAATCTTGAAAACGAAACCTAAAAAATCGATAGCTAAGACGACAAGGAGAATCCGGAACGATAGCCCTACTTGTAATTCAACAAAGAGTGACCATACTTATATTTACACGATTATTTTTTTATAGGTTTCATCTTAATCTATTAACTTATAATAAGCATTTCTCATTATAATAAAGCATCAAAGCGACTATTTGAAGAAATTCCCCTAAAAAACAGACTTATACACAAGCAATAATGTATTAAATCATTATAACTTTCAGTTCTTAGTCTCCAAATTAATGTATGTTAATCAAGTCTTTAATGATTATGATGATATTGGATGAATGTGAGAGAGATGTGAAAAATAGATACTGTATAGTGAATTCTTGGATTGAAATGAAGCAAGAAGTTTCTAGGGATATTTTGATCTAAAAATGAGATATTTTATTATTAAAGTAAGAAGTTTGAGAGTTTGATTATCATTCATATAATTTAAAAAATTATTAGGTTTTTTTTTTTTTTTTTTATAAATTTTCCAAAATTAATTTTGTAATTTCCAATGCTTTAATAAAAAGTGAAAAAATAGGATGGGCCAAAAGCCTCTAAAAAACATTCAAAGCCCAAAGGCCCAAAACTTGTTTTTGAAATTACCACCAGCTGCTACTGGGCCAATTCCACGGCCCACATCTAATTGTCTTTTAGCCAACAGTTGGTCGTCTTCTTCTATGTAATGGGCCAATTCTACGGCCCACATCTAAATGGGCCAAATCTCCCTCGTCTAATTGCACCTCAAATTCAATGAGTATATGAATTGTATTAATTAATAAAATTTGATCTCCATTATTATTGGTTAATTATAAATTTAACATATATTTATCAAATCATTAATGGCCACACAAGTATTTCTCGAGATTTCAAATGATATTTACCTTGAGGTTATGTACTTTCCATAATTATTGACGACCTGGTACTTCCATGATATTTGCCACAATATATATCAAAGGGATTTATATAATTGGATTCCACGACCAAGAATGTTGGAATATATATACCATTAATGGCTTTTAAGATATTTACCATCAAGGATATTCCCATCAACGGACAACTAGGACTTCAATGATATTTTCCACAAGCGATTTCAATATATTTTTACGAAATGAAATTTATATGATATTTACGACTATAGACTTGATGGTATTGGTATTTACCACGAGAGACTTGGATGATATTTGCCAACTGAGACTTGTATGGTATTCCCTAACAATGATATATTACAAATATGTGGGACTTCTTAAATGATATTTTCAAAAAGGACTGAAATGATATTTTCCATAACTAATTCCTATTTGTATTTTTGCCAAACAAATGTAAAGACTAATGATATTTACTAATATGGTCTTCAATGATATCTCGAACTAAGACTTCAACTATAGCGACTAAGGACTTGGACTTCAGTGCTATTTATTACCAAGGCTTTGGATGATATTTGCTGCGAGGGTCTCGAATGATATTTAACACTATCATCACTAATCACACTAGTGACTTGGATGATAATTTATTTTAACAGGAGGAGTATTCAATAGACACAACTAGCCCTAAAATGTGGTCATGGATCTCATCAAAATGTAAAATATATCATGAATCTTTTATTTGTAGGGCTCAATGGCTGAAAAACAAAATGAAAAATATATTTTTGAATATAAAGCTGAAGATCACAATAGTCATCCTAAAATATAAAGAAAGCACACATTCTTGAAAATAATTTCAAAGGCACAAGTTTCATAACACTATCCAAAATCCCCTTCTTAAACTACACACATACAAGTTCTGGAGAACAGAAACTTAAAAACCTTGAAATTAAGATGTTTCCAGGACTTGTCACCTGTAGAAATCTACCAGATGCATATCGTTTCAAGCAACGGTTGTGTGGTCAAGACAGCTAATCAGATTTACGATTTTGGTACAAGCCGCCATTCTGGCTCTCCTCACCACCACCTCTTAATTCCTCTTGCATCTGAATTACATTTTAGAAAAAGTGAATAATTAGCGAACCAACAACTATGTATACCAAAAAAAAACAAAAAAAAAAAAAAAAAAACTATTGCATCACTTAGTATAAACCAACAAAAACAAATGAAAACCTGGAGCCAGCAATCAAACTATCATTAAATTAATCAGATTCAGATATCCAAAAAAGGGTTTCGACTTCATAATGATCCAATATCTTATTGCACATCAGATAGTGGCTTATAGTCAACTTGAATGCTCAAGGACAGAAAACTAAACTTGTGGATGCCTTTGAATGCTAAAAATTTTACCAAAACGAAGTGCAACAGGATACCTTTCTAAGAAGCTTCTTTTGATAGCGATAGCCTAGTTGAGAAAAATTAAAAGAAAAAAAGAAGGTTATTCCTGAATCATAACATGGGTTGAAATTAAAAAATAAAGGAGTATATAATAAAAACATAAGGAGTAAGGAAAAAACCTTGTCAGTTCCATAAAGAAAATCACAATATGTGAAGACTGAAGCAAAGTTGCTCTGGCTTTGTCCTCCAACATAATGATGGTAATCGTGGTAATCTGCACCACCATAAAATGGAATATACTTTGTGAAACTCCAGGGGAAGTCATACCTGCAAAAGAACTAGTAAATTATACCATGCTTTACACATTCAAAAGCCATAATGACAAAAATATTTGGCTCTTTATTGTCAAAACCGCCGGAAATTGTAAGAAGCCATCAAAGATAAAAACAGAAACTGGAGAAAAATATCACAAAATACATAATTTCTCATTGCAACTCTACTTTCAGCCGTAAAATCAAACCCATAAGTACCACCACTCAAAGAAATTATCAAATACAAGTAGGCCATTCATATAATCATATAAACCGTCAATGCAGAAAAATGTTGCCACGGACATGCAACACAATGCCTTAGGCATTTACCATATCCTTCAAATTTTATCATCAATGCTGGGCAATTTAATCGGAAATTGGTAGCAAATCGCTCCAAGAGTAATTTGAGTGATTTGCGATTAAGTGGAAATAATCAGATATTAATTGGAAATTAATCGGGAAGTGTAAACCGGTGTTGACATTTTACATAGTTGAGAATAAAATAATTCCAAATTATCTCTCAAAATTTTTCAATAATCATTAAAAATCATTAATTGACGATTAAAAAAATACTAAACAATTTAAGAGTTTTATTATCCCGATCATAATTAGTTTAAATCAAAGCATATTTTCATTTTTCATCGTTTTTAATGGAATCATTCTGTTTTTCATATAAAATCATTAATTAAAAATCCAAGAAAGATATTGAAAAACTAAAAATAAATTAAATTTTGAAATTGGACGATTTTTGAGAAATCGTAAGTCGGAAATCGGCCAATTAATCGATCAGAATTGCTCGTATATTAGTGTCAATTTAGATCGGTCACTCAAATAGCGATTTACGATTAATCATCGATTAATCGATGATTAAATAGCATAACATCAACGATGGCTCTCATTTTTCCCTCTCCAGGAATCTCACAAATAGGATTTTAGCAATCTTGTTCCTTGTCTATTATCTTTCCAAAATGTGGTCACCTTCACATTTTGATGGTCGGCTCAACTTCCAGTCCATCTACAATGTTTGCACTTCTCAACATCTCATTTAATCGAACAAATGAAACCACAAAGTTTTGTCCTCGTTGTATTCAAATAAAAAGTAACTTTGTCAAAGTTTAAAGAAATTTAATTTGAACTTGTCCGTCTTAATTGAAGAAAAAAAATAATCTAAAAAAAAATTATATCTAACCAAGCTAATTGCTTTCACCAAACACTAATTCCAGACATAAAAAGCATAGGTCACCTAGTTCCTGTAGATTTTGCTATGCACCATTAGCCTCCATTAAATAGCCTCTGATTATCTCTTAAAATTACTATCCTTTATCAAGTCACTTTGGCCATTATATTTCCATATTTACCATATCCATGTCTCCTGGTTTCTCAAACTTATTCAAACAATGGAGCCGAAAGCAATACAGTAAAGGAGGACAAATATTGAACAGCATTGAAACATGACATTCAAGAATTAAAACATTAACACACTCAAGAAAGTATCCACCAAGTGACATGCTTCAGTCATAGCTTGCATTATCTTGAGAATAAATTATATGCACACAATTCATGTATCATGATGCATAGAAAGGCACGAGTATTTAAAATCCCAAAATAACAAATCAATTTCTTTTTTTTTTCAATTTTTTTTTGAAAATGAAAACTTAGAAATTAAATTCATAAATAGAAATCATTATGGCACGCGTGCCTAAGCCCAAAAAAAAGGGAAAAGGAATACATCCATTTCGCTAATTATTGAATCTGCAACACTAAAATACACCACAGGATTGCTATAATCACCAGAACTGATGAAGTAAGTCTAGAAGTCCATGCTAAAAATAATTTTAAAAAGGAAAACACAGTGTTCTTGATTGAAACTACAGATTAATACAGAAGAAAGTGATATCAAAATTCATCCCTTTTCCCAAAAATTTCAGGGTTTGGTCATTTAGAACTAACAGATTGAAGCAGTTTTGTGTTATTAACAGTAACATACTGCTAAAGCAAAGGACAATTAAGAGAATAACAAAAAGATGACAGTAAAGCTGAAAACAAAAATGCACAAAAATGATCATTGTTATGATGTTATCCTAAAAAGGTAAGCCCCTGTTAAATAGAATACCGTACTTTGCAATTAATTCCACTAAAAAGAGAAAAGGAGTGAAAGAAATTATAAAGTGGCATCATTTAGTAACAACCAACTAAAGCAGAAATCAGTGTGATAAAATTAAAACAAAAATGAACAGCATGCGTACCCGCTGTGAGTTTCAATCGCCTCCATCTGCCGCAAAGCAATCCACAACCAAAATGTGATCATGTGCCCGGGAGCCATTGCGGGGCCAAGAAAGGATGGAATCCCAAGGATCAAAATCTCAGCCCAATGCGCATATGGTGCAGCAAATCCAATGGGAGCAGTGTATTCATGATGAACCCGGTGAATTTTCTCATAACCCCATTTACCATGGAGAAATCTGTGAATCCAGTAATTGGTATAGTCCTCTACCATGAAATACACCACCAATTGTGCAGTCATCTCCCACCCTGATGGCAATGGCAACCCAGAATGAATCCCAACCAACTGAGAACACAAAGCAAACTCATAAGAAATACTAAAAAGTTAAGCAAATAATATATGTAACCACTGAAGTGCTAGAAAACATCAATTACCCGGAAATTAAAAATGAAGGAATCATCATCTTAGAAAATAAAAATATTAAATGCCAACTTAAAAAAAAAAAACTACATGCAATGCAAGGGGGAAAAAAACCATCCTCATTCCTCATAAGTTAGTTACCAAAGCCACAAATTTTATTATAAATTCAATATTTATCTATCATTACAACCTAAGCAACTTTACATTAAAAAAAACAAAAAACAAAAAACAAAACCATGCATCCTTACACATCTCATCACAACAATTAACCAATTCAATCAAATTATTTAAGACCAACAAATCAGATTCCAAGAACATCGAAAATTTAACATAAAAAATACCCAAAAAATGAAAAGAACCAAAAAATTGTGAAAAATGAATTACCTTAATGGAAGGGTAAGAAACAAGTTGAAGAGGACCCACAACGAAAAAAAACATTCGCATAACGTCCTTGTAACACCGGAACATTTCGGACAAAGAGAGCCTAACTTTGGGCTGAATCTTGTACCTATCGAAACTATCAGATCGCAGGAGTTCAATAACGACCATGGGGAGCGGCGCGACAGAAAACACCAAAAACAGAAACAGAACGTTGTGGCAGTACAGAAAGTAATCCGATTTATTGGCCGAGTAATTGTACCAAAACGTCTCGGCGAACGTCAGGTTCCGCCCAAGCGCGGCGGCGGCGTCCTCGATGGTTTCGTACGGAAGCATTTTTGTTTTGTCTTGTAGTGGAAGTCGGACAGTTGGTGGCGCGTGGATGAGGAGAGTGAGATTGAGGGGAGGGAGCAGAAGAGGAGTAGTTCTTTTTTGTTTTTGTTTTTGTTTTTGTTTTTGTTTGATGTGTGGTTGGGTTGTGTTTGGGGGTTTGTGATGTGCTGGCAGTTGCAGAAGTGTTTGTTAAAAATATGCGGGAATTTTGAAACCAGGAAGGAACAACGAGAGTCAACAATTGCTGATTCGGATTTGGAATCCCTTCGCTCCGTTTTGTAATTTTTTTTTTTTTAGTATTTTGCTCTGCTTCTGCTCTGAGGTGTTGCCCTTTTATTGCCGTTCTTTCTTGAATTTTCCTTTAAAATATCTTCAAGTAACAAAACACTGGTCGAGTAAAAAAGACTTATGTGGTGTGGCTGAGATGAGTCCAGGAGATAATATAAATTATTTTATTTGGTTTAAATTAAGCATAAATTATGAGTTTGAGTTTTATATAAAAATTTTATATTCTAGATGAAAATCTATAAATTTATTATTGATATAAAATATTATATCGGTGTATAAAATTAAAGAGCACTTAGTTATGTCATCGCTCTTATCTTTTTACCTAAGAAAGCAACGCCATTATAATTATCCATAACTATTTTTTTGAGAGAAGAATAGAGACTTGGATTTATGAAATGTTGACGAATTGAAAATGATGTGATGTCTAGTAATTGACAAAAAATCAAAAACAATGTCTAAGAAAAAAATTGAGAACGTGTTTGAGACTTGAGAGAAAAAACGAGAGGAAATTTACAAATCTGCTACTTGCGAATTTTTAAAGTTAAGTAAAATGGTGGAAAGTGAATAAATAGTTTATGATTTTAATCCAATCATTAATATTTATTTCATATAATGGTTGACATTCATTTTCATTATGGGTAAATTTGATTTTATAGATTTGGACATGATTCTCCACATGTGAGTTTGATCATTATCATGCATATTCACCCTTAAAAATACAAATCAAGCAAGGGAATAATTATTCTCTTCCTCACTCTCCCGGTGTGTTTACTTGAGGGTAATGAGAATGGAAGAATGAGAATCATTTCCATTAAGGTTGTTTACTTCTTAAAATTGAATAAAAATGGGAAAGAGAATGAGAGTGTGGCTCACAAATTTAGGAATGAGAATGTGGGAATGAGATTCTCATTCCCATTATTGATTGGAAATTACAATATTATCCATAAGATAATTAATTAATATTAATTTATAAATAATAAATAAAATGTATTATAATTAATAATTAATCAATTTTTAATAATATTTACTATTTTAATAAAATAATAATTTAATAAAAAAATATAATTAATATTTACTTAATTTAATACATTAATAATTAATTAATAAAGTAATACTTAATTTATAAATAATAAATAATATTTAATAATAAAATAATTTTTAATTTTTTATAAAATAATAATTTAATATTTAGTAATTTAATACATTAATCCTTAATTAATAAAGTAATAATTAATTAATACTTAAATAATAGATAATAAATAAAAATGTTAATCAATAATTAATAATAAATAATATTTAATATTTTAATAAAGAATATTTAACATTGAATATTTTAATACATCAAGATTAATAATAATTAATAAATGATAAATTAATATATAATTATAACTATGGGTATTTTTGTAACTTTTTAACAATTCATTCCGGTTACTGGATAAGGTAAACACATCAATGGTAATACTACTTCATTCCGATTCTGATTCCTACAATTAAGTAAACAACTTATTCTGATTCCGATTTACCATTCTCATTCCAACTCATTTTGATTCCATTTCATTTTGATTTCATCTCATTCTGATTACGAGTACGTAAACGCACCCTCCATCTATTCTCCAAAAAATTATAAACCAAGCACACTCTTACCTATTATGCTTTTTGGAGTGTATGTACAATTTTATCGCTTTATCAATTTTTCTTGTATTAGATTCGGTATTAGAGCCATATGTGGTCTTATTTGAGAGGTTGTATCATAGGAGTATAATGTCTTCCTTATGTGAGTAGATAGAATCTTATTCTTATCATGACTACCCAAGCTCAAACAAATTCAGCAGAATTAGTTAGACTTGACATTTTGATTTTGGAGATTGGAAACTTGAAATGACGTTCTAACGAAGTGCAATTTCGGAAATTTTAACTTTGCACAATTGTTGTATTTCGGCCATAATCTTTTACTCCGATATCGGATTGTGGTGATTCAAGTTCCAGATTAAAGAAGACTCAAATATCTACAACTTTGAAGTTCATAATAATTTTGAATTCTGACGTTTCCATGATTGAAATTGATAAAAAAAAATCGGAAGTGTGTTTTTTAGGGGTGTGCATCGGTTGGTTCGGTCGGTTAATCCTTCATTTTTTAACCGTAATCGAAATTTTCGGTTAAATAAAGTGTGACTGATTTAACCAATTTATGACACATTACCATTAACCAATTAACCATTATATTTCGGTCGGTTATGGTTAATTTGGTTATTAAATAATCCAATAAATTAAAATTTAATATATTTTTATAATTTTTAATTAGTAAAATTATATATGATGTAGGTCAGTTCTACCGATTTTTTCGAACGTTTCAACCAGTCGAACCACTGACGCATTAAATTTTTTGGATCACTAATTCGATCACATATCCGATTCTAAAAATACCGATTCTAACTAACATTTGATTAAATATATCTATATTTAATTAATGCGAGAGAAATATTTTTTAAACCATCGATGATTGTCACGGCCTCGGATTTCCTTCCAAACCTGCCATGTTAGAAATTTTAAGGGTCACGAATCCATCACGATGCAAAATCTACACATTTGAAATTTTATGTATTTTTACCTTAAATTCTTGAGAGAAATTAAAAAGAGTCAAAACCAAGCTATTAATGCAGCTTGTCATTTGAATTTTATCAATTTTATTTTCGGGTAGTATTATCAAATCAATATAACTACAACCAATTGAGAGTTTACATGCAAACTATCTTAACTCTAAAAAAAATTAAAGGATTCGCATGCGCTAATATATATATATTATATATATATATATATATATGGTTTAATTTCGGTTAATCGATCGGTTCGGTTATACGAATCTCATAACCGTAACCGAACCGAATAACCGAAAAAGTTAAAAAATTTAACCGTAATAACCGATTTAACCGAACCGTAATAAAAAAATGGGTCGGAATGGTTCGGTTAATCGGTTAAAACCGATTAATGCACATCCCTAGTGTTTTGTGTAATTATTTAAGTCATTTTCAAAATAATAAAATAATAATAAAATAAAAATAAAAAAATGTCAAACTTCCACCAAACATGCTTGCATTTTTGGTGGAGGATTTGATGCCATGTTTGGTGCAATATTTGATGCCATGTTTGGTGGAGCAATTGGTGGAGAAATTGGTGGAAACCTTTAGATTTGCCTATAAATATCAAGTCATTTCATTTGTAATTCTCATGCTTTCCTTAGATTTTTGTAAGGAATTTAAAGATTGTATCTTGTTTGTATTTATTTTCAATGTTTTTAATTATGTATTTTTATTTCAGTAATAGTAGTAGTTTATTTTTTTTACATTTCTTTTTATGTTTTGTAGTTAAATTTCCGCCGAGGGAATGGTGAAGCTTTTATTATTTTAGTTTAGATCAATCTCCCTTAATTATAATATAAAATTATAATTTAAATTAAAGGTTATACCGCCTTAATGGCTGGTTTTATTTATTTGACATAATGTGACACCGCCTATATGGTCGGTCTTTAGGTGACAGATAATTACCGCCTATATGGCTGGTTATGGACAAATGATAACACCGCCTTTATGGTCGGTTTGACTTAATTGAAAATATGACTTAATTAGGATACCGCATATATGGTCGGTTGGTAATATCACTGATAATTTCTATGTTATAATAAAGGAGATTTCTAAATTAGAAATAGTAAAGGTGGATCCCATAACCCCCGTCATTTTATGTTTTTTTATGGAAGTGATGAAACACACAATATTAACATGCTTATTAATTGATTTAATTATATATTGGGTAATTCTTTAGTTTGTTTATTGAATCTTAAACCTAATGCTTATTGTTGCCTGATCACCAATAAGATTGATGTGTGATGAGCGAAAATATATCAATATTTACGGCCTCTTTTACTTAATATTTTTGTTAGTTTCTCGAGTTTGATGAACGTTTTGATGTGTTTTATTTTATTTTACAGATAAAATAATATCGGATCTCAATGAAATCATTTAGGACGAAATATGGGTCAATGAGGGCAATTATTGGACTTGATATTTTAATTTTGGAGATTGGAAACTTGAAAGGGCGTTTTTGACGAAGTGCAGTTTTGGAAATTCCAGTTTTGTGCATCTGTCGTATTTTGGGCATAAAGTTTTACTCCGATATCGGATTGAGCTGATTCAAGTTCTAGATTAAAGAAGACTCAAAGATCTACAGCTTTGAAAGATAAAATAATTTCGAATCCTGACGCTTTCATGCCCGAAATTGATGAACCATCCAGAAGTGTGTTGTGTGTAATTATTAAAGTCACTTTCAATCATTTTCAAAGCAAAAAATAAATTAATAAATAAATAATAAAGTTATCAAATCATCACCAAACATGATAAGAGATTAGTGGAGCAATTAATAATGAATTTGGTGGAGCAATTAATAATTGATTTGGTGGATGATTTGATGGAGGTAAAATTTTGCCTATAAATACCAAGTCATTTCATTTGTAAAATTCATAATTTCTTCTAAGGAATTCCTTAAGAATACTAAGAGGATTGTATCTTGTTTGTTTATTTACAGCTTTCAGTAATTAATTTCCGCTTTCGCACTTTCTTTTCTTTACTTTTCAGTTCTTACTTCCGCAATTTACTTTTACGCACAGTACTTTTCTTTCTTTAATTTTCAGTTTTAATTTTCAGTAATGAGGAGGTAACTCCCTTTGTTGGGGTAAAAGGTAAAACTTTTATTACTAATTTAGATTAATCTCTCTTAATTATAATATATAAACTAGTTAAAACCTGACTTAACGAGGATACCGCCATATTGGTCGGTTGGTAATTATTTAAATTGGTTTTAACTGACTAATCTGGATACCGCCTGATTGGTCGGTTGGTAATTCATTATTAATTTGACTTAATCTGGATACCGCCTATATGGCTGGTTGATAATTATCATGCAAAGTTAATATATTATATTAAGGGAGATATCTAAAATAGAAGTAATAAAAGTGGATCTTTTTACCTCAACATTTTCTTTTATTGTAATTTTACTTTCAGCAATTTACTTTCAGCAATTTACTTTCAGCAATTTACTTTCAGCAATTTACTTTCAGCATTTACTTTTCAGCATTTAATTTTCAGTATTTAATTTCAGCATTTACTTTCAGCATTTACTTTTCAGCATTTAATTTTCAATATTTAATTTTCAGTATTTTACTTTATGTCTTTTATTTTATTTAAGTTTTTTTTACTACCCGTAAATATGTGTCGTAACTAAGCCAGTTATCTGGGGTTGTGATGAAATCCAATATCACCGTTTATAAGGGGTTAAATTATAGTTTGGGTAATTTAAAGGTTTACTTATTAAGTCTTAAGCTAATGCGTCTTGTTAATTGGCCACTAATAAGATTGATGTGGTAAATTTTAAATAAACTTGACAAAGGAATTTTAGGTTTCAGCCTTAGACTTAATAGCTCACGATCTTCCTTGAGGATATATAACCCTTTAATTGATTTCCTTACATGATAGACATATACCTGTCGGGCGGGGGTAGCCATAATTGGAACTTAAACTTAATGAATCCAGATAATTGGTTGACATAGACATATGGTTCAATAGGGTTAAACTGGGTATTTGCGTCTGACCATCGACATAGGCTTTTGCATAATTTAGTGTTCCAGGTTAGTAAACCGATTTATTACACAAACATAAAATAACCACTTCATCTTTAAAATGATATTGGAGGAAATCCAAACCCTATATAGTTTTTAAAATTGAATTTTCTTAAAATCTAATTTCGAATAATTTTATTTACTTGTTTTTAAATTTAGAATCGTCACCATTTCAAATCAATCAAACAACCTGTTAGATACTAGTAATCATTTGACCACATAAAATCAATAGTTTAGATATTAAGTCCTCATGTGATCGATATTTTTATACTACTTGAACGATACGTGCGCTTGCGTTATACGTGTGTGTTTTTGCCGGTCAAGTTTTTGGCACCGTTGCCGGGGACTTATTTATCTTTCACTATTAGTTTTAGGGTTAGATACGTTACTCGTAT
>SKCR01013222.1:0-21155 GCA_019454045.1 Zanthoxylum bungeanum
TGAGGACCCTTGGCGAATTCCGGAGTCCACAAGAGCCACTGCTTTGTGCTTGCTTTGATGTGTTTTTCTCTCTCAAAAGTCTATTTGAGCCTCCAAAAGTATGATATCTAGGTTTAGAATCAGACTTGTTCTTATATAAGGGCTAATGTGAGTTTTCCTTTTTAAGAAATAGAAGTTCTTCACGCATCAGGAATCGGGTCCGCGTCATGACGCACATGGTCCAGCATCGTGATGATGGCTGCTTAAATCGGACATCGTGATGCACATAGACCCTTGTCGCGATGCGCGGTAAAAATTACGCTATGTCAAAAATACACTAGGCCGCGTCGAGATGCGCATGACTGCGTCGCGATGCACACATTGAAATCTGGATTGTGTCCCGATTTCGTTCCGATTTTTCCAATTCATCACTCGATAAGTCCGCTTTAGTCGTAATTTCATCATGACCTACAAAACATATCCAAAACACATCAAAATGTTCATACAAATCGAAATAACCCATAAAATATAATATAAATGGGCGATACATATAAATACATATATTTATATAAATACATATATTTAAAAAAAAAAAAAATATATTGATAGCTCATCACAATGTGAAAAACCTTAACAAGAAAATCTAGAAGTTGACTATGATAGTACTAAAAATATGCCAAGATGTATCTATTTGTTTGTGGAGCCCAATGCAAATCTCCTTTCCTAGTTGGATTTCAAATGCATAGGGATTATCATTGCTGCTTTGAGTGACAAAAGTGAAGAAGAAGATATTATAATAAAAAAATTTAGATACATTGTTTTTCTTTTTTGTATTCAATTGATATGAATCGACGGTTAAAATTTAATTATTTTTAAATTTTTATTTAATAATAACTAATTGTAAAAAAAAAAAAAATTGCGGTAGCCAGAGCCAATTGCTTTAGTGGATCTCTTTGTGTACCTTCCTTTTTCTCTAAATTATGAAACACATATTTGCCTTTATTCAAAGCACCCACCAAATCCTTCACAATATATCTCATGAAAATGCCTTTTGCAATTGCCTATAGAGACCATATTATTTCAATAATACATGTATATAATATACACACACACATATATTCTTCTGAATGAAAACATTGCTCGACTATATGTTTCTGCCACTGAACATGATTATGTCTCTCGTTAAAAAAAAAAATATTTTTTTGGAAACGTTGGAAATCCCGCCGTCAAATCACCTCTTCCAAGCTTAAGCGGAGCAGGTAAAACCCCCGGCTGTCCCAGACTCTTACAATAAACACACTCTTTGGATTCAAACCCAATACCTCAAGGTGAGATCCCGAACCTGCACCACCAAACCACACCCCTTGGGGACCTCTCGTTAAAACATCAGTAACGTAATCCGCTAAAATATTCCTGTTTAGAATCATAACTTTTTCTATCTGCATACAATTATTCTTGAAACAAGCCATGCTCATGATATTCAAGAATCTCTATAATGAAGAAAGAGTAAGAGACTACACATCACCAAAAAGAGCAAAAAAGTTGGGACAAAAAAGGGCGAATGAATCACTTTATAACCTCCACTTTATAGAGTTGGTCCAAACATGGTGCAAGTTTTAAAGATAGCATGCCATTTGCATATAGGCTTCATTGTCTTGATTTGAGTCCTATAATATTGTGCCATTTAAAGAGATATAGGGGATTTTTTTATACTATTTATGTAAGAAAGTAATAAGGTCTATAGACCTATACCCCCACAAGAACATAACTTCATAATTTGTTTCATTTCACTACAAGAAAATGGCTAAATATCGATCGAAATATATCTACCGTCGGTAAATCCAAAGAATTAGCGACCATTATTTTGGTCGGTAAATGATATACTTACCGACATAATAATATCGGTCGATGATATTTTGAGTTATTACCGACCGAAATTCATAATTATAACGATCGATTATTTTCAATATTCCGTCAGTAATCGGTAGGTAATAATACTGATAAAAGTATATCTGGTCGGTAATATTACCGACTGAAATATATTTGGTCGGTATTCCTTTATCGACAAGCCAAGTAGCGATAAAATATTCTGATCGATAATTTGACAGTAATATATTATACCGACCGAAATTTATTTTTTACCGACCGATAATATGATGTTTTCTTATAGTGTTTCCTTTAGTTTAGGCCAAAAAATTCATTGAAAATAACCTGAAAATGTTCGATGAAATTGGTTAGTGTTAGTGCTTGTAACAGAAGAATGTGTGTTTAATTAAATATCTCTCAATTTATTAGCAACGAAAATGATAAGAGTTAAAAATATGATAATCTCTTAGATTTGAGCTTTGAAGAATCCGGAAGTGTGTATTTAATTGATGTATTGCCAAAATTTACCTTTTTATTATATTCTTTGATTTAATTACCAATCTCTTTATTAAGATTGGCAATATGATGAGATTGGATAAGATTTATCAAAATTAGTCTCCTTCTGTTTATATAATTATGATTAAAAAAAACTATCTCAATCTTATCCTTTTTTTTTTGACAAAAAAAAAAAAAAAAAATTAGTCTTGTCATGTTAAAAAAAATTGAAATATTTCTTTTATCCCGAACTATCTCATTTTCAAATTGAAACAAGAATTTATTTTTTTATTTTTGGTCACATTATCATATTTGTTCAAATAAAAGCTCATTTACTCATTTAAAAAAAAATACTGTACAAATTTTTTCTTTTAAAAAAAAAAAAGTTATCTCACTTATATTAAAAAATAAATAGTAGGAAGCTGGCTATAAGGATGCATGGCTTACAATAATTGAAGGAAACATATGATTATGAGAAGTCTCTTGTATGTTAGGAGTTAGTTGATCCCCTTCAAATTTTTTTCAACTATTAATATTAAGTAAAAAAAAAAATAATTCCTAAATTTATAAATTAAACCATTAAAAATTACAAAATCTCTTCCTAAAAAAATCTCATAGCTTTTGGCCCATGCACATGACACAAGGTTCAAGGCTTATTGTAAGATAATTAATGTTAATGTTAGTGCCAAACTATCCATACAAATCGAAATTTGGTCCAATTATTGATGGGCATTGACACATATATATTGCTTTATCCAAATGTATTTATTGATATAATGTATTATGAATTGGCTTTTTAATTAAGTGATTGTTTGGTCTAGAGTTAGGTGAGTTTATAAATTAGCGTTTAAATATTACATTAATGATTTATACTCTCATAAAATTATAAAATATCACAACATGAGATTATTTTTCTACATTAACTTATACTATAATTTTTGTTCCATAACTTATAAATTAACTTATACTCTCAGTATGATATTTTCTACTAAACTCTACCTAGAATGTTTGGTAAATTATGAGGCTTATTAAAATTAACTGTTAATAGTAATCAATAATTTAGTTACATGTTGACATGTCAGTTTAGTTCTATTAACCTTTTTCATTTTCATTTTTATTTGCTTATTATTTTAATTTAATTTCACTCGATTCTTTATTCGTGACCCACAGATTTCACCATTAAACTTGGCTTATGTACGGGCCAAATTTGGATTAAGAACCATATGTCATTGTGCCTCAAAAAATACTTGGGCATACACAACGAACTAGCATAAAGATCATGACTCATGGCCTTCATCTGGTCCTAGTGGTATTATGACCTGCTAACAAGGCTCAATCAGTATTGGTTTAAGCTTCAGAGCCTCACTCGACATGGACATTCCAGTCGACATTAGTCCCAGACGACATCAAGTCTATTGGGTTAGATATGCTCTAACGCAAGACTATCAATAGCCCTGAGCCTACACACAAGACTCACACATAGGGCCCACGAGCCTATACACTCTAAGAGAAGAGTCTCATATGACATAAAGGCTTCCAGGAGCCCAATTGATTCAAAATATCTCCAGTAAATCCTAATCATGCTACTTGATGTCTCAGCCGACATTGCTTGATCGATGTCCCAACCGACAGTCCCATATTATGTACCGTCCCAGTAGACGTTATCCGTCAGTCTACACACAACTGATTCATTCTTAATAAAGGAAATTAAGTATTTGGATCGAGACAAACTACCTATAAATACAGTGGTACAATCCCGGTACAATAGGGATTACGCCTGATCTCGGATATATAGGCACTTCTAATTCAGTCCACACTCTACCACTCTTTCCTAAATAGGATTGGAATACGGCACTTCCAAGGAATCTTAAACAGACTAAAAGGGCTACTACATAGCCTATAAAATGAGAGAGGTCTAATGGATTGATTTATTCAAGGTTCAACGATTCCAGTTTTGGCTCTCACACTCGAGATCTCAAAGTATTCATAACCCTTTAAACACTAGCCTACCGCCCTCATGACAATCTACGATGACCAAGGTACCCATTTGCCTTGTTCTTCTTCCTTTCACGTTCATCACCATCACCGACTTGAGCGTCAGAGTGCCCATAACATCCACCACACCGGCGGAAAATTACTCCATGTTCACCTTGCCTTTGTTTTACAGGATCGCTAGTGCCCCCATCATATAAATTCTCGATTGTAGGTCGAAGGTGAAATTCAGTGTTTATAAATTGACACCCACCGTGGGGCCCTAGTGATTTATAGCAAGCAAAACACAGTCAATCTACGACTTGAACTACAAACCTGTTGGGATTTATGTCATAGAGCTTCATGTATTGTAAACAGAATTGATTATTGTAATAATAATAAATGCATTATTCATTTTTATCAAAGTTGTTTGATTTATGTCGCATATTGTCCAATTATCTTGTTTACCTTGATTACTCTTGTACCTTCAGACTTAGTGTATGTTTGATGCAAGAGAGGATTTAAGTCTGGAGTTAGTAATCTAAATAGTTCATAGAGAGCAAACAAAAATGGTACTTTGTTTGTGGTTTATCTATAGCTCCGGTCCATTCTATACTTGTATAACGACCTTGATCCGGGTTCGTTCATATAGTGACATGGGAATGGAGGCAACCTTGTATGATGAGATCATATAGGACTGAACTAAGATAAATATAAATTTCTTTTAATATTCGTTAACCGAAGAAATTTATTTTATCAAATAGATGGTCATATATAGATTCAATATTAATCCTGAGTGTACTACGAACTCCTACATGACAGACCATGTCCTTTGATTTACTATGGTGAGGTTCGTGATGAATTCCCGGCCAATAACTACGTATTTTGGGGATATGGTTTGGTGTGTAGCTAGGAACATTTTACATAGATATGGAATTCACTCATTCTTACGAGAAACATATGAATATCTCTTTTAAGAGTTGATTCGGGACTTGAACAATTTAAGCACTCAAATTTGCTATTACGAATAGAAAGTTTTATATTCATAATTTTTATGAATTAATTATTCATTATAGAATCAATGGTGCTTAAGAGATAAAATATTTAGAGGGGTTTTAACGGTCTTTTGACCCGGCTCTATTTATGAGATATTCGTGAAGGGCTATATCCATATGTAATGACTATATCGATGGACACCGAAGTTGTTCGGTTTATTTAATCTATCTACGGTAACATGAGTTCAACTTTGAGTTTTTAGTGGAATAACGCGGAGTTAATAATTCATAATATTTGATTAAAGAGTTTAATTAATATTTCAGAATTATTGGAGCTCGGAACCGTAGGTCCATTTGGTCCTCGTGCTAGCTCGATTAACTGTAGCAAACCTAATGTAATATAGATTGTCTAATTATATGCTCACATTATATTTATTTATATATTGCTAATGAGATTAATAATATTTATTGTCACAAATGAAAACTATGTTAAATTAGTTTAACTTAATATTTTCTAGAATTATTTGATTATGAGATAATCAAGCCTTGTTTATGAGATAATTAAGTTTGTAATAATTATGAGATAATTACTACAACATAATCGAAGGTAAATAAATCATTATTAAATCATTATTTTTTATTTACTATTGGAGACAAAGCCATATGGCTTACCTTCTCATCCAAGTAATTATGTCTATTAGGTGGCTTGGATACACCTAATAGTTTTGTCATTAGCTTATGCATTTTATGTTTTGGTATGGCCTTGTAACATCCCGCCTAAACCAGGATGCTACCGGCAGGAGACAGGCTAATCCTGCCTCCATAAGCCTCTGACTGTGACGAAATTTTGGCATGATGTATTCGTAACATCATGTAACCTGGCCTACAGCCAGCATCCATTTACAACATGAAAATAAAATCTCGGCCTCAGGCTGGTATCTCAACATCAATGCAATCTAAGGGCCCATCTAATATGTAATGCAGACATATAGACACAATACCTCAGGGCTCCATGCCCGAAAATGCGTATATACAAAAACTTTTACAACTTTAAATTATACAACTAAACTTATAAACAACTCGACTCTTATACTCCCAAGACCTGGTGACTGACTGACTGCAACGCTGCTATCCGGCTTCTCAAGCTCTGGTATCTGTGGTTTGACCGATCAGGTCGCCATCCTGCAAAACTCAAACAAACTGTTGTCTATCTGACCATACAAACATGTATATATTCTAGATTAACTATATATCTTGTTATTCTTATTACATGTACATTTCTTACTACTAATCCTTTCTATTTATTTACTTATACACACCGTAACTATTCGCATCTTACGATTTATAACATAATCAGTAGATTTTATATATTTTACTAAGTCAAGTTTCATTATGTTTTCGCTGCGCTACTCTGATATCTTAAAACTTACTTATTTATTCTTTGTTAATCTAGTTAGATATCTATTAAAATTATCTTCTTTTAATCTTATTTGAAATATCATCAAATCGGTTGTTTATAAAACATTCTTTCTATTCAAACATTCAATACACTATCGACACTCATGTATTCATACATATATATGTAATCATACTATCATGTATTACCATTCACGAAGGATTCTCCTATACAAACAAACAATTCATATCAATATCAATCATTTATGCATATAGATGTAATAATGCTATCATGCATTAGTATCAACTATATATAACTCAAATGATTCCTAAAATGTATGATGTATAAACTAATTTCTACATTTACATGCTATGCTTTTATAAAATGTGTTTTGAAAATCTTTTCTGAAAAAACTGTTTTCCGAAAACTGTTTTCTGAAACTCTTTATAAAACCTGTCTTTCTGAATACTGTTTTCTAAAAACTGTTTCTGAAAAATGTTCATCTGAAAACTGTTTCTGAAAACTGAAGTCAATTTGAAATCTGTATCTGAAAACTGAAAACTGAATACTGAAAAACTGTTTCTAAACTCTGTTTCTGAAAATCGTGTACTGAAAATCTGAAAACTGAAAACTGCTCTACGTCCAGGACCATAACTCAACTGGACGTCTCTCTACACCCAGGACCATAACTCAACTGGGTGTACTCTATGCCCAGGACCATAACTCAACTGGGCATCTGAAATCAGGATTTCGGGACCCTGTAGCCCCCAGTCCTGCTCGAGGATCTGAGAGCGTCCCCTCAGTCCTCCACATGTGCACATGCGTCGGAATCCGTCAATTCCATAATATCTGTCAATTCCAACTGAATCTCAAGTTACATACTGGGGTGAGTTTTTGCCTCATGCCCCGAAAATATAAAACTCGTGCTTTAATCTTAAAACTTATACATGAAGTTGATTATATCTACTTCATGTATAAGTTTACGGTACACTAATGAAGGTCTATACTTTAAGTTATAAGTCATCCATTTCTCCTTGTTCAGCAAATTCGTACAACATACGTTACAATTATACCCACTCATTAAAAATTTCCTACTCCAATTTAATTCAACTACATCCAGCCATGAGTTGCTTGCATTGTAACATATTATTCACCCATTCACTAAGCATATTCGAAATCAGAATTATAATTATTAAATATAAGTATGAACAAAACCATTCAATGTTCATCGCTATGCTCCAACCAACATAACATTAGTCATCCTCCTCATCCTACAAATTTAACCATATTCATATGTACATCATTAACACTTCAATCATGCACAAAATCACACACCAAAAATCAGTCCCTTACTGTCAAAATAACCTATATACAAACCACTTTTATGCATTTTCAATACATAAAACTCATTTCATATTTCAATTAATTTTAAAAGAAAACACGTGTATATTCATCATTACATTAACTTTAAATATGAACCACCATCAAAATCATAAAAAAAAAAACAACTTCCCCTTATAAACACTATATGATTCGCCCAAGTGCCATATTAAAAATCTTTGAGATATTTAACAAATAAAAATATTCATATCTTTCAATCACTATCTAAATCTAAAGTAGTACTTGCAATTGCTTTCTGTTACTAAGTTGCAAAGGGATGAAAGTTCACTTTCGTTCAATTTTGGGGATCGGGATGATGAGTTGAGTTGGTCACTGATGAGAGAATGAGAGTGAGTCACTGATTCTGGGAACTTAGGGTTCATTTTCTCTCTCTTTGCTCTCCATTTTTTTCTTTTCCTTCTCTGCTCTTTTTCTTTTTTATTTTTCTCGCTTAATCTCTCTATCTCTCCTCATCCTCCCTTCCTCTCATTTTCTTGGCTTCTTCTTTTCATCGTTCTTTCTGTTTTCTCTCTCTCCAGCTCTCTCCAACTCTCTCGACTCTTCTTATTTCTTTTTTTTTTCTTCTCTAGTCTCTGTTTTCCTTCTATTTCTTTCTCTTCTGTTTCAGTGTGACTGTGTGTGTGTGTTATGAATCCAGTGTGTTTCTCATGTGTCCCACGTGTGTGTTGTATATATATTTGTGTGAGAATAATCTAGACAAATATAGATATATATATATATATATATGTAGAAAAATCTAGATTCACTAATATTAATTTCTAAAATTTCAATTCAACCCCTTAGTTTAGATTTAATATTATTCTATAACTAATTTCTTGAAATTAATTTCATTTACCACAACCAACCCTCTTGATACGCAAATAAAATTCATGCCAATATTCTAAAATAACCTGGGATGTTACAGGCCTCCACATTTATGTGTTTGCCATTGAAAGAAAGCATTAGATGCTTAATGACAAAGCCATTGTCTTTAGCTTAACATTTCTTATGCTTTGGTATGACATTCCCATTTTTGTGTTGGCCATTGCAAGAAAGCATTATATGCTTAATGACAAGGTTAGTTGGCTTGTGTAAGAGAATATAATCTCTACCATTTATCTCACTTCCTAAGGTTAACATTTGCAAACATTCACAACAATTGTTGTGAGAAGATTTGAGAGAAAATAGAGAGAGTTCAAACATTCACAAGTGTTGTGAGAGTGTTTGAAATTCCAAAGAGCCAAACACCATTGTGACATCCTAAATCTCTAAATAGTTTAGAGGTTTAATCTTTGTGAGTGAAGCCCACACTTCAGTTTGTTGGTTTCAAGTCATAGTTTTGATGATCGAGTGGTTGATCCAAGTGTTGGACATCAAAGGATTGATCTTGGCTACTGAAATAAGGGAGAAGGCAAAGAAAATTTTAAAGATCCATACCGGATCGAGCGGTATATATGAATGTTTTAAATTGTTTATTAACATGTCATATAGCCTAGGGTGCCTACTCTTACATTTTCACATGCCATAACATGTAGATATGCATGATATTCTAGTCATAAAATATGATTTTATGTAATTTAAATGTTAAATAAGAATATGAGATGCATGCAAACGAATTATTAAGATTAATTGTTTTTAAAGGTTTAAAAAATTACGAATTCAAGTTTTAGAAACAAATGGACCTTATGAGTATATTATTTTCCTTGGTATATCGGATGGAAACCCGAACGTAAATTCCATAGCTGATTCTGAATGGATGGTAATATGGTCTGCACTCGGGATACAATACCACGTACCGTTGGAATAAATAATGTGCTTTTATCGATTAAATGGTTTAATGATATTTGGTACATTCGTTGAATTCTAAATTTTAAAACCTATTAGTGGGCTAATAATTTAAGAGTTAAATTGATTATATCACTATAGCAACTTGATTAAATTAGTTTAATTAAGTTAATTGGTTAGTATAGACTAATCGGGATTAATGAATAAAATTTTTAAAGAGTTAAAATTGGTTAGATCACTAAATCATACCTAGTATTAATAAGGTTATGACTTTAGCCGAGCATAATCTAAGATTTATAAAATACTAGTGAGATATAAACCTTACACTTTTTAATAGTGAGTGGGAGAGGGATTTACCACAATATATCCCACGATCTCCATTGTTATCCATAAACGTGAGATTCAATAGGCGCCTCGAGACGGCTTTGCTTTCGTCCCCCTACAGATGGTGTCCTTTTTGGGTCAATATCAGGTTTGGATTCTGAAAGGATAGAGACTCTAGATGTATCTGGTGATTTGACCTATCCTACGGTGAAACTTCACTAGTTAAGTCCAATGGTTCCGAAATAATGGGTCACACTCACAAAGGAATGATTAAGTTGTTAATCAAAGCTTCATTGATCAAAATAACGGTAGTTGATTAATATAGGAATAAGAGTTATTTCAGATATATTAATCAATTGAGAATGTCTCAATCTATCATGTGAATACTTGACCTACCCTACGGCGATACTTATTTGTGGGATGATAGATAACCGTGGCATAGTAATTCTTTTTGGTTTTCAATTCATTATACATTGATAATGCATCATGTTTAATTTTATGCCTAAATATTTGACAATTTTAATATGCGACGAATGAATGTTGAATGCGCATTTATTATTTTTCCAGCCATGGCATCTGCAATAATCTCCATTCCCAAACAACAAGAAAAATTAATATGAGATAATTATGTTAAATGGAAAAGTGACATGAATGTTATCTTGGTCTGCGAAGACCTTAAATTTATCCTAATTGAGGAATGTCCTCATGAGCTAGCACCAAATACTGAGAGAGCTGCACGTAATGCCTATAATAATTGGATTAAAGTTGATGAGAAAGATCATAGCTATTTGATAGCATCCATGTCTGAGGTTCTTACTGCACAGCATGAGCCTATGGCAACTGCATCAATGATTATGCAGTCATTACAGAACATGTTTGGGCAACCTTCAGACCGGCAACAACATGAGGCAATAGTCTTAGTATTGACCGCTAGAATGAAGGAAGGCACGTCAGTCCGAGACCATGTGTTAAGGATGATGTCTCATCTAAATGTGGCTGAAACCCATGGTGCACGTATCAATTAGAAAATCCAGGTGACAATGATCATGGAAACCCTTCCAAAGAATTTCTTGCAGTCTAAAAGCAATTGTTCTATGAATAAGTTGACTTTTACGTTGACTGAAGTGCTAATGAGCTCACCAATTACGAGTCCGTTATGAACAGTCCTCGTAGGTTCAATGCCGAGGAAAATGTTGTCGAATCTTCTAAATCTGCAAAGAAGAATAAGAAATGCAATTGGAAGGCAAAGGCAAAACCAATGAAAAAGAAGAACAACAAAAATTCCAAAGGAACCAATGCCAAAGGAAAATATTTACATTGTGAACAACAAGGGCATTGGAAAATGAATTGTCCAAAATACCTTGCAGAGCTTAAAGAGAAGAAGAATACAGGTAAATACGATTTACTTGTCATTGAGTCTCTTTTGGCGGAGGATGATAAATCCATATGGATTGTTGATTCTGGTGCCACTAACCATGTTTGTTGTTCTTTGCAGCTACTTGACTCATGGAGGGACCTCGCTGAAGGTAGCTTTACCATGAGAGTTGGGACAGGGGATGCTGTTTCAGCAAAAGCAGTGGGAGATTCCAAGTTAAACTTTAATAATAGTTATTTATGTTTAAATGATGTGCTATATATTCCTGGTTTTCGCAGGAATTTGATTTCTGTAACAAAACTTATGGAATATGGTTTTTCTATTTCATTTAATAATAAGTCAGTTATTATTAGTAGAAATGAATTAAAGATATGCACAAGAAACTCCGAAAATAATCTATATGTATTAAGGCCGTTAATGCATGAATCACTGCTTAATACTGAAATATATAAGATTGAAAGATTAATGCATGAATCACTGCTTAATACTGAAATATTTAAGATTGAAAGATCTAAAACTAAACGGCAAAAGATTTCTCATGATGATACCTATTTATGGCACCTTAGACTTGGTCACATTAACCTTGACCGAATAGATAGGCTAATTAAGAACGGAGTTTTAAATCAGTTAAAACTCGGTACTTTACCTGTCTGTGAATCATGTCTAGAAGGCAAAATGACCAAGAGATATTTTACTGGAAAAAGGGATAAGAGCTAAAGAAACACTTGAACTAATACATTCGGACGTTTTCGGACCGATGAATGTAAAAGCATGAGGTGGTTTTGAATACTTCGTCACTTTCATTGACGATTATTCCAGATATGAGTATGTTTACCTAATGCAACACAAGTCATATACATTTGAAAAGTTCAAAGAGTATCGTGCTGAGGTTGAGAACCAGTTAGGTAAAAGCATCAAAATTCTATGATCAGATCGTTGAGAAGAGAATACCTTGATAGAGATTTCGAGGAATTCTTAGTTGAACATGAAATTGTTTCACAACTCACAGCACCTGGAACACCACAATAAAATGGTGTTGCAGAAAGAAGAAATCAAACCCTACTAGACATGATGAGATAAATGTTTAGTTATAGCACTCTACCTAGTTCATTCTGGGGGTATGCATTGGAAACTGCAATGTATATCCTTAATGTAGTTCCTTCTAAGTCTGTTCCTAAGACTCCTTTAGAGTTATGGAATGGTCGTAAAGCTGGTTTGCGATATTTCCACATATGGGGGTGTCCGGTACATGTGCTAAAGAACAAGACTACTAAGTTGGAAACACGTTCATAGGTGTGCCTATTTGTAGGCTATCCTAAAGAAACTAGGGGTGAATTCTTTTATAGTCCAGAAGATAATAAAGTATTTATGTCGAAAAATACTACATTTCTTGAGGATGACTATATGAGAGAGTTCAAACCTTGAAGTAAAGTGTTACTTGAGGAGTTACTTACCAGTACGACCAGTACACCATTGTCAAATATTGACAAAGACATTACATCTTCTACATCTGAAAGTCAGATGCAAGTTTATCAGGATACCATACCACCTAGACGTAGATGGAGGGTTGAAAGACAACCTGAACGCTATCTAGGAAATGGTGAGGTGCAAGTTATTGCATCTTGTGATGGTATAGATGATCCATTGACCTATCGTAGTGCAATGAAAGATACTGATAAAGAGGAATGACTCAAAGTCATGAACTTGGAGATGGAATCCATGTACTCTAACTCAGTCTAGGAACTTGTAGACCAACCTGATGGAGTAAAACCCATAGGTTGCAAGTGGATCTACATGAGAAAAATAGGAATATATGGGAAAGTACAGACTTTCAAGGCTATGCTAGTGGCAAAGGGTTATACCCAAAAGGAGGGAGTTGACTATGAAGAAACTTTCTCGCCAGTAGCTATACTTAAATCCATCAGGATTTTTCTTTCCATTGCTGCATATTATGACTATGAGATTTGGAAAATGGACGTCAAGATTACATTCTTGAATGGAAATCTTGATGAGAGTATCTATTTGGTACAATCAGAGGGGTTCATTACCCAAGGTCAAGAGCAAAATGTTTGCAAGTTGCAAATGTCCATTTATGGACTTAAGCAAGCATCTAGATCTTGGAACATAAGGTTTGATACTACGATCAAGTCTTATAACTTTGAGCAGAACATCGATGAGCCTTGTGTCTACAAGCGCATCATTGATGGGAATGTGATTTTTCTTGTGTTATACGTCGATGATATTTTACTCATTGGGAATGATGTAAAGATATTATTGGACGTGAAAATCTGGCTATCTAACCAGTTCCAAATGAAAGATTTAGGAGAGGCAAGTTATGTACTTGGGATCCAGATCATTCGAGATCGCAAGAAACGACTGTTTGCAATGTCTCAAGCATCATATATCGACAAGATTCTTGTATGATTTGGTATGCAGAATTCCAAGAAATGTAATTTAACTTTCAGGCATGGAATTCATTTGTCTAAGGAACAGTCTCCTAAGACACCTCAATGAGTTGATGAGATGAGACATATATCATATGCTTCACCAGTTGGAAGTCTTATATATTTATGTTATGCATGAGACCAGACATCTGTTTTGCAGTGGGAGTAGTCAGTAGGTTTCATTCCAACTCGGGATTAGATCATTGGGTAGCAGTGAAATATATTCTCAAGTATATTTAGAGAACGAGAAATTATATGCTTATATATACAAGTCAGAATATGATTCTGTGAGGATATACAGACTCTGATTTTTAGACAGATGTCGATTCTAGGAAATCAACATCTGGATCAGTGTTCACCCTATGTAGTGGGGCTATAGTATGGAGGAGCATAAAGCAATCATGCATTGCTGACTCCACCATAGAGGTTGAATATGTAGCAGCTTTTGAAGCAGCTAAGGAATCAGTCTAGCTCCGTAAGTTCTTGGCAGATCTGGAAGTTGTTACAGATAAAGATAAACCACTCACACTTTATTGCGATAATAGTGGTGCAGTGGCGAACTCAAAAGAACCAAGAAGCCACAAGAGGGGTAGGCATATTGAAATGAAGTATCACCTCATCAGGGAGATAGTGCAGAGAGGAGATGTCGATGTCACACAGATTCCATCCGCAGACAACCTGGCTGATCCGTTTACAAAGACCTTATCGGCTAAATTATTTGAAGGTCACCTAAAGGTTTTAAGATTACATGACATGTCTCATTTTCTCTAGTACAAGTGGGAGATTGCTGGGATTTATGTCATAGAGATTCATGTACTGTAAACGGAATTGATTATTGTAATAATAATAAATGCATTATTTATTTTATCAAAGTTGTTTGATTTATATCGCATATTGTTCAATTGTCTTGTTTACCTTGATTACTCTTGTATCTTCAGACGTAGTCTATGTTTGATGCACAAGAGGATTTAGGTCTGGAGTTAGTAATCTAAATAATCCATAAAGAGCAAACAAAAATGGTACTTTGTTTGTGGTTTATCTATAGCTGCGGTCCATTCCATATCTGTATAACGACTTTGATCCGGGTTCATTCATGTAGTGACATAGGAATGGAGGCACCTTATATCATGAGATCATATAGGACTGGACCAAGATAAATACGAATTTCTTTTAATATCCGTTAACCAAAGAAATTCATTTTATCAAATAGATGGTCATATATGGATTCGATCTTAATCCTGAGTGTACTACGAACTTCTGCATGACAGGCTATGTCCTTTGATTTACTATGGTGAGGTTGGTGATGCATTCCCGGCCAATAACTACGTATTTTGAGGATATGGTTTGGTGTGTAGCTGGAAACGTTTTACATAAATATGGAATTCACTCATTTTTAGGAGAAGTAGATGAATATCTCTTTTAAGAGTTGATTCGGGACTTGAACAATTTGAGCGCTCAACTTTACTATTACGAATATAAAGTTTTATATTCATAATTGTTATGAATTAATTATTCATTATAGAATCAATGGTGCTTAAGAGATAAAATATTTAGAGGGGTTTTAACGGACTTTTGACCCGGCTCTATTTATGAGATATTCGTGAAGGGCTATATCCATATGTAATGACTATATCGATGGACACCGAACTTGTTCGGTTTATTTAATCCATCTACGGTAAAAAGAGTTCAATTTCGAGTTTTTAGTGGAATAACATGGAGTTAATAATTCGTAATATTTGATTAAAGAGTTTAATTAATATTTCAGAATTATTGGAGCTCGGAACCGTAGGTCCATTTGGTCCCCGTGCTAACTCGATTAACTGTAGAAAACCTAATGTAATTAGATTGTCTATTTATATGCTCACATTATATTTATTTATATATTATTAATGAGATTAATAATATTTATTGTCACAAATGAAAATTATGTTAAATTAGTTTAACTTAATGTATTCTTGAATTCTTTGATTATGAGATAATCAAGTTTGTAATAATTATGAGATAATTACTACAACATAATTGAAGGTTAATAAATCATTATTTTTTATTTACCATTGGAGAAAAAGACATATGGCTTACCATGTCATCCAAGTAATTATGTCTATTAGGTGGTTTGGATACACCTAATTGTTGTGAGAAAGATTTGAGAGAAAATAGAGAGAGTTCAAACATTCACAAGTGTTGTGATAATGTTTGAAATTCAAAAGAGGCAAGCAACATTGTGACATCCTAAATCTCTAAATAGTTTAGAGGTTTAATCTTTGTGAGTGAAGCCCACACTTCAGTTTGTTGGTTTCGAGTCATAGTTCGGAAGATCGAGTGGTTGATCCAAGTGTTGGACATCAAATGATTGATTTTGGCTACTACAACAAGGGAGAAAGCAAAGAAAATTTTAAAGATCCATACCGGACCCGGTGCCACCACAAGCAACTTCCACCGCGCTAAGGAAAGTTGTTTCCTATAAAACCTTCCATGACTTTCGGAAAAAAAAATACCTCAGACACCACATCTATTAAACTAGCTGCTCTGCGAGAACAATCGCAGGCGTTGGAAAGAGAAAACATCACAAAATAAAGTACCAACATCACTCTCCAAAAATAGTTGGAGCAGATGGCCCCAACTTCTCAACATTGTGAACTCGATAATCAACCTAATGACCCCATCTTCCATACCAATCTTGTGAGTAATTTGAAGACGCTGCAGATCACAATTAGTCCTCAGATATGTCAGCCGACCTAAAACACATTTCCCTGTAACATTGCTGCCAGGTACCCACCAGATGCTCATTCTTGGACCATATATACAATTGATACCTCTCTTTATCAATCGAATGCTTCGTCAAGTATGCTTCTCATTACCATTTTCGGGCCAAGTTGAAGACTTGGATCTTCATCTGGTCCAAACAACATTGACGACTCCCCTCGACCATCTTCAAGTCTAGTCGAATGGAGATTATCCTGAACTTTCATCTGGTCCAGTCGATGGGAACATTCCTCAAGACCATCATCAGATTAAATTGATTCATGGATCTTCATCTGGTTCAAATGACGATGAAGACTCATTTGGACTTCTTCAAGTCTAGTAGACTGGAGATTATCTTGAACCTTTATCTACTCCAATCGACGGGAACATTCCTCAAGACCCTCGTCATATCATATTGATTCATGGACCTTCATCCGGTCCAGATGATGATGAAGACTCCCATGGACCTTTTTCAGATCTAGTCGGCTAGAGATTATCTTGGACCATCATCTGGTCTAGTCAATGGGAATATTTCTCAAGACCCTCGTCAGGTTAAGTTTACGACCTGGACCCGTATCTGGTCCAAACGATGTTGAAGAGTCCCTCAGACCTTCTTTAGGTCTAGTCAACTGGAGATAATCTTAGACCTTCATCTGGTCTAGTCGACGGGACATTCCCTAATAACCTTCGTCGGGCTAGAGAATCTCCTAGACCATCATCTGGCCCAGTCGACCGAGAAGACTCTTAAACCTTCCTCTGGTCCAGTCGACGTAGCATGACCTTCATCTGGTCTAAGCAACGCTAGTATCCCAAATAACATGGTGACTCTATACAACATACTCGTAGAATACTCTCCAAGCCAATGACTCATTGACTTAGAGAGTATGAGGCAAACTGTAAGGGCCAAATTTGGGCTAAGGACCCAAATATCATTGTGTCTCAGACAACACTTGGGCCTACGCGACGAACTCACATAAAGATCATGTCACATGGCCTTCATCTAGCCCTAGTGGCATCATGGGCTGAAAACAAGCCCCAATCATCACTGGTTCCAGTCTCAAAGTGTAGGGGTTGGTGCTCAGAGCGCCAATTCCCGGTTGTATTTTGTTAAATACTTCTGTAAAACATTATTATTAGTAATAATATATGCAGTTTCTATAATATAATCTAATCTTTTATATGGTAAAGACGTAATGACCCTAGAATAATTAGTCATGATACAATTGCAAAAGCGTCGCAACGGACATTGAGTCGTATCATGACGTTGTCATTCTCAGACAGTTCCTGGTCAAGGTTTACACTACTTGGTCAGTATAGTAAACCCGTTGAGACCGGTACAGTCGTATACTGGAATATATGATTCCAATGGTTTCTCAATGAACCATAAGTCTTGGAGACTAGTATAGACGTGTAGGTGTTTATAGTGGATAAACACTGAACGACTCACCGAAGATTCTTAATGGATGGTACACCAGCGTCAATAAGAATCTTCTTGGGTTGAGTAGCACTTGTGATTCTTAGACTTGAGATTCCATTGTGGGCACATGAGACATCTTCTACACTTAGATGGCAGTCACGTCACCGATCTATTTAGATCAGACCTCCGCCTGTTCGTTGGGTGTAGATAGATCCTCAGGGTGTCCTATGTGTGTCAAGATAGGATCCGTCAGTTCTGTGTACCAGAGCATAGGTAGTCCATATGATTAGCAATCAGATAAAACCATGGGCCCGTGGTAAGTTTAGAAGCTAGTTCTAAACATTCTTTTTGAGATTGCTAATAGAATAGTCGACTGGATAATCCCGATAGAGATTTGACGTTCATATCTATATCTCTGGGATTTATCCGGATACCTGTGACAGAGGAATTATACATTTGCGATGACCTCGACCTGTATGGTTTAGCGAGATTATCTGTGATCGTCATAATCTACGGGTGGATAGATTATGGACATGAAATTTGATTTCGTGACGGATATACCTGAACCTAGAGAGTCTCAATAATGAAACATACTCGTTGAGCACTAGAGCAACATAAATAAATAATATTGATTATTTATAAAGTCGTTTAATGGTTAAACGCAAGATACATGCTAAAGACACTAGATAGTCATTTACTTAATTATTGTGTATTTACATTTAATACTTGATTAATTTAAATACACATTAATTAATAGTCAAAATGAGTTATTTGACTTATTTCCTAAATGAATATATGTTTTAATATTTAATGTAAATATTATACATATATTTAATATATTTGTATTTGATTAATTAATTAATTGTTTAATTGTTAAATGATTAAATTAATTAAAATATAAATATCTTATGTTAGGATAATTAAAGTAAATGACATTAGTTGCATTTGTTGACCAAGATAAATATCTAATAAAGTAGTTTATAAGGTATTTGTGCAAGTTGACATTATGATAATTGAAATTAAATTGAAATTACAATTTCTTGAATTTGGCCATGAATTTCGACCAAGGTGTAATTGTTACACATATAAATTGTTTTTCATTTTTCATTTCACTTAACCTAATACACTTTACCAAAAACAAAGTTGCATTGAAGAAAGACAAAGAAAGAAAGTGAAGGAGAAAAGAAAAACCTAAAGAAAAGCTTAGATTTGTAAGTTTCTTAAACTTGCTATTAGAAAGGAATTTGTTCCTTATGATCTAGGCTATCTCTCATGAGTTTCTTAAGTTATTCTTTTCTATTTCTTGTGGTTTTGATGATGGAAATTTGTTTAAAAGTGTTGAGCATGTATGATGAACAAAGAATGTAACTAGTGTAGTTATATGTATTCTTTTAAGGTTTATGAAACCATGTTGCTATTATAGAGTTGTTGACCCACTCTTAAATGACCTAGATTTGATCTTGAGTTGTTTCATTGTGTTGAGACTTGAATTGGATGAAAGATTGATGATTGAAACATTTGATTTAATGTAATTAGCCTAATTTGTCCATTTTGTGGAAATTGAAAAAATTAGGGTTTCTAACTAATTCCAAATTGGGGGTTTTCATATATGTTGAGCATTTGGGTGTGTATAAGATGCATGCAAAGTTTCATGTTGATTGGATTTCATTTGGATGAGTTTTGAAGCATGAAATGACCAAATGGTCAACTTGGGCACCATTTGGTGCTCTCGGCATTTGTAAGGAAATTTGGGGATTTTGTGGCTTTTGATGTTTTGAACATGCTAAGTTCATCTTAGAAATGATTTAGAATCATTCAAAATTGATTGGATCAATTTCGGACTAAAATGGACAAAATACCATATAAGGGTAATTTGGTAATTTCACTTGAATTTGATTCATTTGAAATTTTATTTCATTATTTGATTATTGGGTAATAAATAAATGTGTTTATTTATTTAATCCAAGAAAAAGTTTTGAAATCTGAAAATCGGATTTTCACCGCTTCCGCTGCGTTACCGGATTCACCCCTAAATAACCCCTTCAAAAGGTATCAGAGCAAGTCTGATTCTAGGCCACTTAAAATGATTAGCCATCATTGAATCAATGTTTAATCATGTTTTCTTGATTTATGCATGCTTATTAGGAACTAATTTGATTAGATTTAGGGTGTATGACCTTAGCGGAAAATCCCTAATTATAAGGTTTAAATGTAATTTGTATTTGATGCATGTTATATGGTCCGTCTTGTCAATACGGTTTATGAACTTCTTTGTGACTACATCCGAGACCGTGCCTCTGCTGTGAGGGTGTAGCCGATAAAGATTTATTTATACCGGATGTATATCTGATACTAGATAAATTCAAGTAAAAGCGGAATTCTGAACGTGCCATAGCTGTCAGGATTACGTAAGTAACTTGAGTTTATCATTGACGAGTATTACCTTGGTACGTCTCCTTGTGGGCCTGCCTTCGCAGCGACAACGAGAAACGGCCAGGACCGGATACTTAGGAGTCACTATTGAGTGATTGACAAATGAGTTGTCTACCTGATGAATATACGTAGGCGAGACCGTGCCTCTGCTGTGAGCTGAAATATATCACGGGATCCATTTTTCACTATTTATATTTAATTTAATTATTTAATATTTGTATTCTGTTTTGGGATTGCAGTATTGCATGATTTAGTGGGAGGGGCATATTAGATTAAAAATCCATGATCTAGTTTATGCTTTTGATATTATATGAAACTGCTTAATTTCTGCTAACCGTTTTTCGTGATCTATATGATAGATTTGCGATGGCGGGTCAATCCACAAACCAGTTTGCGCGTATGTTAGATGCGAACAAACTAAAAGGCGCTGAGAACTTTACGGACTGGGAATTGGATTTGAGGATTGTCTTCGATTCCGAAAAGTTGGGTTATGTTCTTGAGGGTCTGTTGCCCCTTGCAGTGGGTGAGGATGCTTCAGAGGAGGAACGCCAAG